>JAPMOB010248376.1:0-27362 GCA_029875015.1 Lepomis gibbosus
TTCACCTGACTCTGCTGACCTCAAACTACAAATAAATCAGGCTTAACAAGTAAATTTGAAGTTCTGCTCATCCTGACATTTGCTTTCACTAAAAGTGAAAAAACAGACAGACGATATCATCTTAACTTCTCTCAAGATGATTCCACCTGTTCAGCAAATTGCTATTTAGGACACACTGTATTGTTTTGTGTATCACTTAAATACATGAATCGAAATACATACAGGCCCAGCTAAAAGTTGTGTTGAAATGTAAGGCTCAGTCTGTCCCCTAATGATGTGTCCCTGGACCTGCGCTCTATCCATCTTGTAGAATGAGACAGGTTTGTGTCTCTCGGTTTCCTGTCTAGAGGATCATCATCACTCAAAGCTTGTCAGCGTTCCTTGGAAAGATCCGGAATAACGGATGTCAGGAGGAGAGCCATGGATCAACATGTTACTGCGGACGAGCACAAAGAGAAGGTGCAGGATGGGGACAGAAAGGAGGGCGGGAAGAAGGGAGGGCAAAGCAAAGACAAGAAGACAATGACAAAGTGAGTGCCGTGTGTCTGTCTGGTGTCTGGTATGTATAGGTGTAGACATGACGGAGGGATCATTATATGACATACAGTATGTTTGTGTGTGTGCAAGTACAGAGAAATATGCAAATGCATGACTCACTCCAAATAGGCTTTGTTTCTGTCAGGAGCCGTCTGAATATTGATGATAGACGAGAGATGACTGCGTTTCTGCGCTTTTTACTCCATCCCCCAGCCCCCACCTCTTGTCCTGTCATGGTTTATTTCTCAGGAATTACAGGGGATGGATGGAGAATTATGGCTGTCCTGCAGCAAAAATCTCACTTTTGGCCACTGGTGGTGGTTTTCAGAATGAATGAAGTTATGAGGAATCAATTGCTTGCACAAATAATTGCTCTTGTCAAGATGCAAGTCAAATGTAAAACCATGTAAACCATTACCCACTACTTCAGAGTATTTATGCTCAACAGAGTGAGACTTTAATGACCCCCGAGGAAAATTACTTGATTATGATCAAGTATGAAGTATCAAGATCATAGATTTTCATAATGTGATTATGAGAATGCTGTGTTGAGGGTTTGTTTTCTATTTATTTTGTTACTTACAAAATAAATCACCTCATTATCATACAGTAGGTCAGCATTTCCCTAAACCTTCACAATAAATGCTTATGTGCTTGTTTCTCCAGCGGGTCCCCACATGAGCAGTAACATGCTAACTAGATTTACACCCTTTGCTTAAATATCAAGTCCTACCTTTTTTGGAATTAATTGATTCAAATTCTTGGAATTAAAACAAATAAGATTAATAGAAAAAAATAAGTAGTACGTTTTGACTGTGGGGTACATTCTCTATATTGTACTGTGTATCCTGCAAAGCCATGTCTCCTGTAACATCTACACTCTAATCCCCACTGACGATTGTTTAACCGAATGTCACACTCACAGAGCACGTCCACACATGCCTACAGAAACTTTGTGATTTGCCTCAGACTTGCTGTTTAATTCACTGTCAACCTGACAAAATACAGGTTCACAGTCCTGTCCTCGCATTTCTGGATGACAAATCTACACGCATGTGCGCATGCACGGACGCACGCACGCACACACACACACACACACACACACACTCCAATACCACAGTTTGGGGCACAGCTGGCTGAGATGCCCAGTGGCACCGTGGTGAAATGATAATGTCTTACGCCTGGTAGGTAGCCTAATCATGATGACTATCACTGACATTGATTGTATTATTTGACTAGTACAAGAGAATTTCAGAATAAAAGCAGACTCTGTATAGACACAGCGGAGAGACATGTAAATGTCATTTACCATGTCAAAACTGATTTTAAACTGACAGTTTGTGATGTGATCTCAAAACAAAACATGTAAGGAAAAAATGCTGGAAATGACACACAAGTAATGATTTAAGAAGAGGGTGAAGTGAAGTATGTTCAACCAGTGTTGCAGGATGGGAGTGACTTTGTTGGATCATTCTGTCATTGGTACAGGAACAGTGAGAAGAGATCTGGTGGCGTTATCAACCCGGTTTAGGGGCAAACAGAGGAAAAAAACTAATCTCCACAGATTTGTAGAGCTGAATCATCAGCCTGGAGGTACTGAGGTATGGATTCCTTCAGAACTTGAATTTGATAAGAACAGATATAGTTGTAGTGATGGCAGAAAGATTGACTGACAGAGTCCCTATACTTCACATCTGAGTCACTGGATTGATAAAAATGAAATTCACTTTTGCTGTGTTGGGGGGCAGCATGAACTTGTTTTAGCTTCTGAAGGGGGGCTTGACAGAAAAACGTTTGAGAACCACTGGTACAGTGCAAAAGTAAATGAATAAAAAGCGGGCCTATTTTTGATGGCTGGGTCACATTTAGGTTATTCGTGATCTGACTACAAGTAAACAAATATCCATTTAGAGACAAGACAGACTGACTTTTCTGTGCTGGTTGCAAATTCTACAAGGCAGCGTTCATGTTTGCATTTGGTTGAGAGCCTTAATTATGGGTACATCCCTAAACATAGGTAGTATAGTTAATTAAAAACTGAAAAATCGATTAACACCGGTTTCATAAATACATAAAAGCAATAACAGTAACCAGCACAGTTCTTTCAAGTGTTGGCAAAACCTTTCCCACAAATTTTTAACCCACTTACCTGCACTGTATGTGGGTAGGGACTTCTTCCTCTACCTGTTGATGACTCTCCTCAAACAAGTAGTTCAGCCACCTATCACTGGTCAGAAATAACTTGCCACACAGTGACAACATGAGTGAATATTCTCACTGTTGATACCTTGGACCTTTAACTCACTGAACACTTCACTGGACAAAACTAATAACCCCTGTTTGGAAAATAGGTTTGCGCATGCTTCTCTACTCTTTTGAAATGCATTACTTGTGCATCCTTTAGAGCAGGTGTACAACTACTGCTGATGAACATCATGCACAGGGCTTGATTGCTAGTTTGACACAAAAAAGGCAAATTACATATTTATTTATTTAAAATACATTTTGCACCAATAATTATTTGCACACAATAACGATGGTCACTTTTACTCTTCCTTTCCATGGCATTCACATGTAACTGGCATGTGTAAACACTGGCCATATATATTGTGATTGGATAAATGTGTGCATACCTTTGTCAGCTACTGTATTACAAATGTATGGATGTTAAGAAAATTGTGCTCTCTCTTTTCTGGCTCTCTGTGTTTTGTGTGAGTTTCACTTTCAAGAAGAGAACTTGTCTTTTTGTATGTAGGTGTGATTTTTTGCTTGTAATCTTTATTTACCTTGATCTGCTTAGAAATTTCTCGTTTAAACATCAGTACAAAAATAACAAACACTAAGATGAAAATTGTACTCTGAATGTTTATTTTCAAACATACATTTTATTTAGACACATGATAAGACATTATTACTTGGCAGCAGTCTAATTAGATAGTGGCATGACAAAAAAATTCCTAATTCAGTGATTTTGAGTGATTGGATATGTGTATATGTTGATTGTATATGTGTTTATGTTACGTAATGGCACCTTTTTAATAAATCACAAAGTAAAACATCATAGAAAAATAAAAATCGTACATTAAAAAATCCTACCAGCATACATTAATTTAGACACATTAAGGTGCTTTTGGCTCACAAAAAGGGAAGAAGGAATCCCAGTGGATTAAATCACTATGACAACTTTTACAAAAGGCATTTGACAATTGATCAAATTCAGCCACAGTCATCATACTGTTCATGCACAGAAAACAAGAGGAGCAAAACCCTATAAGATAAAACAAAGGAAGGGTATTTGCAGTACCAAATATATTAGTTTATCCATTCTGCTAACATTTCAGCCATCAGAGATTTTAAAGACACTGGTAGAAAAAACACCTGAGTGAAATGCTGCGTCACTTTATCACTTTATACAGTGAAGGCTTCCTCCTTAAAGTAGTATTTCAAGATTTATTTTTTTTACAATTTCAACTTTAAATATAAAACATATTTCCCCTTCTTAGCTATTCTTACCTTTCCCAAAGAATTTTTTTCCCTAGTAAGAAGACACAATGGCCAAGGCGTCTAATGTAAACATGGAATGATCAGAATGTGATCCGTTCATCCTGACATATGTTACCTCCGCTGGGTGCTGATGTGTTTGTGCGTACAGCTAGAAAGAGTGAGAGAAAGATGCTAGTGTGTGTGTGTGTGTGTGTGTGTCTGTGCGCGCACGCACATCAGTCAGCCTCTTGTCTGTAGTTTAGGACGTAATAGTCATGGACGTACATCAAGACGGCAAATGGCTGACCAATGATGATTGAGATCCACACCGCAGCGTTGCCATAGTTACCACGCAGGAAGCGGCCAACAAACCATGCTAATGGAAGCTGATGAGTAAATAAAAATAGAAATGAAATAAGCACAGTGATTGGGTTTTTAACAGTCTCACACTTTCTGTGTGTGTGTTCTTTCTGATTTCTGTTCACTATAATGAATAACAAACTAACAAAGTCAGCAGAGACCAAGGGACATTTGTATTGCCTATAATCCTGCCACATTTCACATGATAAATCGAGTATTAGGGGTGGGAATCTCTAGGCACCTCATGATTCAATTCGATTACGAGTCAGAGGGCTGCGATTTGATTATAAAGCGATTATCGATGGATCTTTTTGCACATTAAAATCTAGAAGAAACATCTCCTAATTAGCTTAAAAGGACGAGTTTGCATCCCTGCAATTTACTTTATTAACCTCTACTCCTTGACTAGTAGGTTAGTTAGTAATGATATACAGCTGATAATTAATATTACTTCTTTACTAATTTAGCTAACGTTACAGCCGTTGGGGAAACTACAGACTTTTATCTGCTTTTATTAACGGACACACAGTGACCTACACTGCACGTTTACTACCAGACAGAAACTTACTGCTAATATATTTCACCGCTAACTTTCTCCGTCACTTTCTGCCGCTCGCTCTCTCTCACACAGGATATGCAGGGAGCTTGCTCACTATGCTCGCAGTGTGCAAGTTAAAATAATTACTTGCGCATTGATATTAAGATTGTATGACATTTTGGGGTGGTTATTCATTCTGCAGAGGTGACGAATACAGGGGAGCACTGGTCTCTCTGTTGTGTGCGCTGCACAGACGGTCCTGGTGCTGGACCTCCGCGAGTTCCGCCTTTTGCGTTCCATCAACATTACATTATCAAATAACTTTTAATAATCGATTTTTAGACATTTGTTAATCGAATCATAATCTTCCACGTCCGCATCGCGATGCATCTAAGAATCAATTATTTCTCCCACCCCGATCGAAAATGCTCTGTTATGCTAATGAGGTTATTAATTAAGTTAAAGGTACGGGAGGCAAAGTCAAACACTGAGGAGAGCTTTTTAAATATTGCATAGGACTGTCACCCACTTTATTTTACTTTGACTTCTAGTATGATTGGGCTACACAAACAAACTATTTACTAAATGCTAAAATACCACTATCCCACTTATCTATATCTTTTCAAACATTAAGAAGATATTTCTTACAAAAAAATGTGCACCCAGATCACAATCCATATTATACAGTTTAATATCAGTGTACAGTAGAGGTTGGTGCCAACCAAAGCTATGAGTTTGTCATCAGTGAAATGTGTTGGGTCTTACCTGTGCCATCATGCCCATGAAAGCCCAAAGTCTGAACATCCTGAGAGGAACACTCACCAAGTACTGCCACAGAAACACACATTTAATAATTAATTAATTAATTAACAAAAACAATGAATTGTGTTCTCTGTAAAATATTATCGGAACATCTGCACAACATTTACCTGTAAGAGGATTAGGAGTTTTGAGGACACTGAAGGTACAGTGTATTCTATACACAAATACTAGTGGAACCAGATATACAGTGATGGTTTATGGACAACTGAGCAGACCATGGCACTCAGATGAAGTTGTCTATCGAGCCAGTCACTGTAGTTTAGCGTAAGCGGATACAATATAAAGATAATGCTGGGTCATGCTGCCCAGTTTCTGCTTCTTGCTTAGGTTAGGATAGGATTTAAGTATCCTTTAAATGTGCATTAGGTCAGGGAAACGTTTTCTGATATAACTAGTAAGTATTTGTAAGACTAGTGGAAGTAGGTAAAAAGGGCAGCCCAGGGCCTTCAGATTAAGCTGCCTATCAAGCCAGTGTTGTAGGCTGTGTCAAGCCATCACGTATCTGCTCTTTTCTTGATTGAGTGCGGAGTTTAAACCCAGGTTAGAGGCACATTTGGTCAGGGCTACTAGAGAATGGTGTCGTCTGTCACAGGACCCAGCTGATTTACAATGGCACAGCCTGACACCCACGGCCTAACGATAGGTCGAAACATTGTTTAAGATTAATACCAGGCTTCCATAGGGAAGCTCACCCAACATTTGACCCATTCTGTATACTGTGTATTTACCATATCAACATAAGCAGAGAAAGTGGTCAAGCTCAGTGCTTACCTCATGGAAGAAAGCTGACAAGAAGAAGACAGCTGACTGGCTGACTATTTTACTAAATCCTTTCCTAAGAAGTGGCTTGTAAAAGTGGCTGCAACACAGACAAAAAAAACATGTGTTGAAATGGGTGGACAGATGATGGGGTGGATGGACATATACTGTAAATCACAAAATCAAACACACTGATAAAGATTATAGAAATGGCCTGAAAACAAAGATTTCACTTAATAGTTTAGCCAGCTGTTTAGTGTCTGTTTCTTAAAGTGTAATACTGAATGCTGAAATATCTTAACTCTCTTATGTGCTGTAAATCGCCCTTTCCAAACAGATATTACATAGGCTTTAAATCCCCAAAACAGCATTTCATTTACTTTGTCTTGTTTAATGTATCTCACTCACTGCATTTGCTCCTGCTGCTATGTTAGTGTATGTGGAACTGGCTGCAGGCACAGTATTTATTACTACCACTTACAGCCAGATGAATCAATTTCCCACACACAATCGGTGTGCCTTGTTAAGCTTCGCTCAATTCTATAAATTTCATTGCACCCTCTCATTGTGTTAGTCTGTGAATGACTCACCGCAGACACCACTTGTGTACAGGGATGTTCCAGTTCTGCCAGAAATATGTCACCGACTCAGAGTTCCTGAAAGACGAGTCATAAAAATAATACTGAAGCATTACGGGGTCTAAATAATGGATCTAAAGCAGTTTATCAATATTGATGAACTAAAATCTTTATTGTCATGCAGGAAAAGCAGAAATACGAGTAATTATCTTACAGTACACTGAGAGATTAAATCAATTCACTAATATCAGCAAAATATGTACCACACAAACACTTTGGAATTGTTCATTCAGGATGTGCATGCAAATCCATCTCCACGCACACACATGTAAATACCTGTGCATCCAGCAACTTTGAACTGTACAGACCCAGTCAGTTCTTCAGCAGTCACCCACACCTCAAAAAATCCATAAGCAGACACAAACGCACACGGATACTTACCACCAGTCTTTGTAGAACTGTCTGTCTCCAAAGCGGAGAAGCTCAGCGGAGAAGTTCATGGACGAGTGGAAGAACCAGTAGAAAAACATCAGCCACAATAAGTGATTAGGAACCTTGGCGAGGGACATGGAAGACAAAAATGAACAAAAACAAAATTTATGACTGTGGGTTATTTATGAAGAGATGTCCAAACTAAATAGTAAAAGACTGATCCAAAACAGCATGTTGCCGCCCCCTGGAGACACCAATTAAATGTAAATGTTTGCCATGATCTCCTGCTAGAAATGAATGCGAGTTATATTTTTCCAACTCCAGCTGTTGTGATTTGTAATGCTCTGCCTGTTATTTCATCCTGTGGGCTGGCCATCAACTCGCTACAAGCACGGCAGACAAACAACATTTGCATGTAGTATTGACATATGTTGCGTTTGTACTCACAGCTAATCTTAGAAGTCTCTCTGTCATCCTGGACAGATCCATGTCCTGCAGAGCAGAGAAGAGACCCATTGATGCAGTGCTGCACTTCGAATTTAAAAAACCCATGACAACATGTTGTGCAGTACAAGCTTCACTGTCATTCTCACCTCTAGTGGTTTCATAGAACTTTGAATGATGGGAATCATCCACTGATAGAAAGAAAGTAAAAAGCAGTGTTCAGATATGTGTTGCAAACTGTGAATATTACATATTGACTCAGGTTTAAAAGCGGGCAACACCTCATATCGTGAGGTTTTTGTTAACTTTTAGTAGGAATATAAAAATAATGGCATAAAAAACTTGACATGTGAATGGACAGGCAAACACCAAACCAAACATCCATTTTGGTATACTTTATAAGATCGTACCTGTTGAGTGAGACCAACTAACATCTGGGTGAAGAACAGCTGGGGACAAAGACACATCAACAGAGTGAGTGACACGATTTTGCTGAAATAAATAATTACCAAAGACCGACAGAGAAATTGAGAAGCCCATCATATAACAAACAGTGACGCTTTTTGAACTGTATCATGTCTGGAAAGAGATGGCTTACATGTCTGATTGTCTGACTGCTCATGTTCCTTGCCCTGTTGGACCTTGTTGTCTCCATGTCCCCAGACCTCAGCATTTTTACTTGACATTATCACAATCACTAATAATAATGAAAAAAACAAGACCCAATGTTTTTCTTAAATAAGCAACATTTCTCCTTACATCCCCTTCAACACCATGTAAAGCAAACTGTAAGTTCTTAACAGCTGTGTAGTCTTGTGGGAGATGCTTGTAAAAAATGTGAGGGAATTCACATAATTGCTAAGCAGGGAAAGGGGCCCCTTTTAAACGTGAACATACAGCTTGAGTAGAGGTGTTTTTTTCTGGCTGAGGGGACACAAGATATTCCCTCACCATCTCAAATAGTCTCCTCAGCAGGAAACCCATGCGAATCTTAGTAGAGCGTGGGAAGTTGAGCTCGTAGCACAGAGTTGGAGCAAAGACAAAGTAGTACATGTCTGCAGAGAGGAGGAAGAGGTCAATTTAACAGTTAGTAAAAATACACTATATGTCCAAAATATCAGTGAAGTTTTTCTATAAACACAAGAAAGATGTATTTGAATACCTCTGATGGTGAGGTTCCCAGGGTAACACACCTTATGGTCACCTCCATTTAAGTGCTGTGCTGAGGGACCTGCGGAATGAATCCACAAACACACATGCCCAATGTCATGACACTGCAAAGCGTGTGAGAGGTAACATTTTGTTTTATGAGTTATACATAGAAATACGGAGAAAATCACAAAAGGTTATGTGAATGTGGTCATACAACAATTTCAGTTACAGCTACACAGTTTCTGTTGTTGAAATGTCAACACAATACTGTGACAGTTCCTTCCCAAAGGCTGAAGTATCAAGTATCTGCCTTTAGATGTCACTGTAACAGCATGAGCAAAGAACTGAAAGATCATCTTGGCTAAAAACTACAAAGACATTTAAAATATACACAGAAACTGACTATAAAATTATTTAGGAGTGCATTCTCAGTTAGGAGTGCATTCTCAGTTAGGTCTTAAATTTAGATTTGCAAACCCTCTCTTAACAAAATACAAATGGGCACATGTGTTTGTGACTTACAAGACAGCGACCTGGCCAGTTTCTTGGCCTTGGCGGCGCTCAGCTCTCTGCACCACATGTTGACGTCCTTATAAGAATACAGCTTTAGGAAGAGGATGGTGTAAGAACCAAGAACGAACGCACCTCCAACTGACAGAGAAAGAGAGAAAGACTGAGAGATTATACATCACATGAACATTTTGAGGTCAATATAGCTGTAGTATTAGCACATGTAACCGACTGCAAAGAAGTATGAGATGAGAAGCAGAGATAAGAAGAAGAAAAGAGTTGAAGCCAACCAGTAGAGTGGAGGAAGAAGGGAGGAGGGAATAGACCGAGAGAAGAGGAGAAGTGAGCAAAAAGTGAGATGGGACAGTAAGAGACACGGCAGGAGCACGGAGAATTTAGAGAGTGAGCAAGGTAGGAAGGAAAGAGAGGTTGTCATTTGATCTTGGACAAACTGCAAAACAAGCCCAGTAAAATAAATCATCTCAACTCAAATTATGAGAGCATTCTAACTACGCCAAGGACATTACTAAACAGTATAGTCACCGTGTTTCCCCGCATGTGTGTGTGTGTGTGCGCAATACATACAATAAAACTGTTAATACTGAATATAATGATACATAAAACTGTATCAGCATTGTCTCTTTGTGAGCAAATACAGAAAATGATTTAATATTACATTAGTAAACTTATTCTGAAACCTATGAGTGTGTGCTCACACACACACACACACACACACACACACACACACACACAGACTGAGCAGTTGACAGAAAAGGATTATGCTGAACAGAGAGGAAGACACACATCAACCATACACCCACACACTCTTACATGTTTACATGTTCACACACACACACACACACACACACACACACACAAATAAAAACCTCCTGCTTTGTGCCAACAGGGTGAGGTGGGGGTCAGCACACCTGGCATCAAACCATAGCAGATCTTATCCATTAACCATCTGTCTCTATGTGGCTTCTAGAAAACCAGATTGGCTCCAAAAAGGGCACTGCAGATAGATAGATACTGTAGCCATGGTGCAAACACAGAGAGGAGGAGCTTAAGTGGAAAACATACCAGAGGAGCCAGTCATCACCTACTCCCAATTTCCCACCAAAATCATTTGTCTGTGAACTCACAACCATCCACCTGAAATGTTCAAAAGCCACAGCTAGGTTGACTCATTTTAAAACTGACATGCTTTATTTTTTGTAGCAAGACGTGTCTCTGCTCCTTGGGGGAGTGCGGTGATCATGGTAAAAAGTTGAAACCTCGTTCCACCACCAGAAATGCTTGGCTCAGCTTATTCGGGTAACATGATATCTGCTGTATGTACCTCGGATGCCAATTTGACACACCTTGTTTTCAAGTCTGTGCAATACGGACAATTGTCTCAGTTTGGATCTGAGATGTGACGTACGCTTCAATTCAAAAAAGACACTGTTTCCTTGGCAGCACCTCCAGAGGATTTGTACTTTTCTCATTCATTACACAGAGTGTTATTGGAGTCCCTGCATTAAAAAAACTGGGGGAAACTCTTCCTTTATAGTCCATATGCCTCTCCAAAGATGCTCTTGCTCTCCTTTAATGATCAAAAAAATCAGAAAGCTTTGTGTGTTTTATGATAAAAGACAGAAAACCTTAATAAGTTCAACAAAACTATTGAACAATTTAATACCTCTCAGTATACATTAGGCCGACATAAGCTAAGTGTTACGGCGTGTTTTGCACCAAATATGCAGGACTTCACTGTGTGTTCAAGCCAGGCTGTCTCACTCATTTTCAGTTTTTGCTTTTATCAAATCTGGTTTCTAAATAAGATCTCATTGATCACTAAGATGATTTTTATTTTATTTATTTAGCAGATGCTTTAATCCAAAGTGACTTACAGTTGCTATATACGTCAGAGGTCGCACGACTCTGGAGCAACTAGGGGTTAAGTATCTTGTCTTGTCTTGGTGGATGGGTCACAGTGGGGAGTTGAACCTGTGTCTCTCACACCAAAGGCATGTGTCTTATCCTGCGTGTTGTATCATATTGCACTGCATCATATAATTAATCACTCTTATTATATGTTTCTTGGTTTATTACTGTAAACATATAATGACTCCATAGTTGGTTCCACATGGAGATGTGAAGATAGATACAGCTATTCTATTTTTATTCTGAAGCCAGAAATTCCTTACAACAGCCATGTGCACATTAGAGGACATCAAAAGCAGAGGAAATAACGAAATAATGACACTAGACAGCAGAGAACAATTTCTCATCACTACGGTATTCCTCAAAAGAAATTTCATACAATTTGAAATGAACCTTGATATCAGATCCTTTGTAATCTGCTTCATGTACAATGGCTGAATACTGGTCGTGTAAGCAGTGTCTGGTAAATGCAATAGCTTCCTTCTCACACACACACATATCTGTACAAACCCTCGCGCACACAAACACACACACACCTGCCCTCTGTCATTGCCCTTCCTGCAGCAGCGCAGAGGAGAACAGACAGACAGATGGACTGACTCCTTTACTCTTTCACCTCCCAGTGAGAGAACAGATGAGAGGAGAGGAGAGGAGAGGAGAGGAGAGGAGAGGAGAGGAGAGGAGAGGAGATCAAAATAGAGGAATAGGAGGAGCAAATAATTAAAACAATGATTTTCTAAGACAGTATTAACATTGAAATGTGTGCCAAATGACTCCACAAATCAGTCTGTCTCATAGTCAAGTGAAGTCAGAGGTGTCCCAACTAAAGCTTGAAGAATAAAGGACTGAGACTACGCCAAAAACCTGTTATTTATATTAACGGTGTGAAACACTCTTAATGTGGAACACTTGTGGGTTAAGTGACAAATGGGACCTTTGCAGTGAAATATTTACCATTTTCAACTTCATTACGTGTTCAAGTTTGAACACATTTCCCAAGTGGACTTCCTACTTTTTATATTTACATCAAGTCAGCCAAGGGAAATAGTGAAAGTTGGATAACTACACAGGAAGTCTGCACCTGTATTACTCCAAAATAAGAAACACTACATTTGCTATAAAACAATTTCTATGTTTGGTGAAGAAATAATTGAAAGTTTTGCTAATTTATCATGGGTGAATTCTATCATTTGTGGAGGGCAGCCATGGTTTCTGTCAGGCAGTCTGATGAAGACAGAAGAAAGTGACCCTTGGATGACCCTGTACTGCAAACCACACCCACTCTGGCATCTCTCCTCGCCTTTCTTTTCCTCTCCTCCGTTCTCTCCTCTTCTCAGAGCCAGCTGGAAATAATCCAGTCATGACCAACTGGTCCATTACCACTAACCGACTCCAATTATGACTCTGTATAAGAGATGTATTTTACGGCACTATCAAACTGGTCCACTGTTTCTCTGAAGGGTAAAGGATATGAATGTCGGGTTAATCTTTATTACAAATACATAATTTTCTGTTTTATACACATGACTACATTGTAAACTACCAGTGAAAGGATAATGGTTTGGCAGCGTAATAGATGCTACTATTTTAGTCAGCTATTTGTCTGTGTTATGTACAGTAGGTAGTAGCAAGCATGCAAAGATGGTGTTTTAATAACAGCAAAAAACATTTTACCTGGGGTCATGGAGGGGACCAATAGGACCATAGCAGCAGGGAATGTTAACATGATTGTCAGGTAAATGCAATGGACCAGAAATCCAACAAGTTCACTGAATGAACCCTGGGGCAGAAAGAGAGAGGAAGAGAGGGACAGCAGGGGTTTTAACATTAAATCCTAAAAACAGCTGAAGAAGGTGAAGTTGTCCTATTTTAAACCACCATCATCTGACTAACTACCTTAATTATCTTGAATTAAAGGTTTTTCAAAAGCTCATGCAGTTCCATATTCATGCCAAACAGGTAGAACATAACAGAATATGCCCTAAATGCAGATGGTGAAACTAATTTCTCATTCTACCGTTTTACAGTTTGAGAAAAATAATCCCTCTTGTGAAAGTGCTCAGAATTCAACAGTTCGGTTAAAATGCACAGTGGTCTGATGTTTGAGTGCGGGCAGGGGTTACTCCACTCACCTTCGACAGCTGCCTTTCTGTGTAGAGAGCCAACAGAATGAATACGTTGGACACTGTCAAAACACAATGACAGATGGATGTCAGTTCCTCTAAAACATTACGTTTCCCCACTTGAGTCTCTGAAGGATGAAAGTATGAATATGAATCATAGAAAAACAAATATTTCTTTATAAGCCTTCACACAAGTGTGAAATTGTGGCAAATAATATTATACGTAAGAGTAAAATTGTAACTCTATAAATAATGAAATGAAAGGAAATAGTTTACATTTCAGGTATGAAATGTTATGGTTGACACAGGGACTATTTTTTTTAAGAGCCAACTATAAAGTTCCTCAGACAACTGTAATTAAAATAATATGTTGCAGTATGGCTGCTGTTTGGCAAAGACCTTGTTTCTCCAAACTTCCAATGTTTTCTTCCTCATTTCAAGCTGATTATTTTGTCAATATCTAGTTAAGGCTTCCTTTAGCCTAAGACTTAAAGTGAACAAAGGAGAACAGGATCATTCAAATGAAGCAATAACATGAATCTTAACTGAGTGGATGAACAAGCTTTTGACATGAATATAGAAACTAGGGCTGCAGCTAACAATGATTTTAGTATTTAAAGCTTCTATAGATTATTTCAGCGATTTATCATACCTTTGCTTGGCAGTGGCTGAAAAGTGAGTTAAAAGGTGCAGCTTCCCCACACCCAGTTAAATCATGACTGTGAGGTTACAACTCACGGGCCAAAAAGGAGAACTACAAATGCACGTGTAGATTTTCAACTGAGGTCTGCGGCTTACTTTGGCTAGCCTTCAACTTGTCAATCAATCATGATTTTCAGTTAAGTTGTTGTTACTGTTAACTTGTTTGTGGTCCGGGTGCTTTCTGATCAGGTACCATCGTGCTGCCGCAGAAGCGATGATAAGTTTCGTTTTACCATGGACAGACGGTAACATTACAGAGCTGTTGTTTTTCTTTAGCTTGAAATAATCTTTAATTCTTTGTCCCTAGCTATTTTCTCTCTCTTCCTCCACTTTGCAGACAGCTCAATTATAATCACGTCGTGTTCACAGTGTAAGCGCGATGTGCGACAGTAATGTCGTCGAAATGTAAAAACAGGCAATTTTTACTGAGCAGGACAGAAAAAAATGCATCTACCATACAAAATACTGAGACTCAGAATTCTACTTTTTCATTTATGAACTTTCTAATATTGGTTGTTATTGGTTAAGTTATGTTGGTTCAAAGTCTATTGTTTGTCCTGGTTTGGTGACAAGTTGAGTATTTATGTGAATTAAGCTTTTCAGCTGCCTTTTAAGCAAAACCCAGGTCTCACACACACATGATGTCTCAAACACACACACACACACACACGATTAAACAGCAACACCTGATGAAAGAAATGAGCCAGCACTAACAGAGCATATGTGTTGCACAGCACACACCAACTGCTAGACAAAGCAAGTGCGTGAGTGTGCATGCACACATTGCACTCATGTACACACAAATCAAACATATTTTATATTCTATTGTTGCTGCTTTCGGTTACCTTCACAAACACTTTTTTATATTTAGAGCAAGGACCTTGCTTTGTATGACACAGTGGAGCAAATTAGGCTAAATTGTACATTTTTTTGTTTTATGTCTTGTAGCAGTGTCAGTTTAAACTACAGGATATTGTAACTCACTGCTGTGAATGAACGTAAGGAAACCACTGGTATGTAGATTGCTCATTACCCTAACTAGACCAGGCTAAGCCACACTGATGGCACATAATTGCAGCAATTGTTCCATTTTAAGACCCTAATCAGTGCATTAACATGTCAATCCATCTAATCTAGAGCGAACAGATGTGTTAACTGTCAGACATTTTGATTACTTATCATCATGGCATCAATGCAACTCCACATCAGCATTGGCATTTCACATCTATTTGTTTACTGGTTTAGTCAGGCGCTTGTTTTTGATTTCAGGGTAAAGTTAGTATTATGAAGAGACGAGAAGGTCCAAAGATGGAACAAAATGCCTTAAAGGCAAAGCTCTTTTTCATGTGACCAGATTTTGTCAATAAAGCAGGTTAAGCATGCGCAAGTGAAAACTATTTTATTAAACCTGTCATAATGTGCAGTTAGTCAGACAAAGGAGGCATCACTTCACCAGTATTCTGCAATGAAGCTCATTTAATGACATGAGATTCTGTATTAAGGCAAATTTTATTTTACCCCTGAAAGCACCTTTACAAAAGTAAACAAAAAGCACATATAACCAGGAGACCAACTATCTGCAATTTCCTCTCGGGAATTCTTATAAGCAGGTGGCTTTTAACACACGGAGAGGGCTCACATTTTCACTGAATATGCAAATTACAGTATCATAAAAAGATCTTTCATTCATTTCAACATAATTTGCTCCACTGAAAAAAAGAGCCAAATGCTAAGTAATACCCTCTGTTTCTTCAACGGGGCTATGTATGACATCTTACCATTTTGATTTTGATTGTGTGTTTATTTTATTCTATTTTCTGTTCTTCACCACACGTCAATACGAACACAAAACATACCTATCCGATTAATGCTTTGGTTTTAATCTCTTTTGGAAACAGGCCTGTTGAGCAGCTTTTGAGCATCAGACAGCAATGATTGAACCCCCACATGCATCAGACTGGAACAAACAGCATGATTTAGCAGCTTTTGGGGGATATTTTGAAAGCAACAGACTTGTGACGTACTTAAATACCTTACACTAGTGTACATTTCTTTTGCTTTTGGTCACTCACAGGCCAGTAACACAAATCTTAAACTTTAGGCTGGTTTTACAAACTTTTACACATTTTGGTAAAATGGTAGTTCTACCATAAATTGTAGACTTCTCATTTACTTTGTGGTGGGGTATTTGTGTGTGGGAGTGTGTGTGCGCGTATGTGTCAGTAAATTGCTGCAGTGACTCTAGAAGTACTGAATGGCCTTTAGGAATGAGTTGCTTTACTGTCCATGCTACTGTAAACAGACTCCCATTCTCACCCGTCTCTTCAGCATTGTCAGTACAGTCATTTACCTTAATTCCCTTCCATCCTTTCCTCCCTTCCTCTTCCCTTGCCCTGTGTCGATGCAGCACTTTACATTAGCCCCCCCTCACTCTCTTCCTCTTTCTGCAGTACCTGTGTGCAGTATATAGGGCAGGTGATTGTCCCTCTAGAGACGCTGTGAGCAGCACCACTGCAGACCTTCACTGCGATATATACCATAAAAATAAATATTGAGAAAAAAACACTTTGACTATAGCGTTTGCCTGTGTGTGCCCTAAAACAAGGCATAGCTGGAAGCGAGGCAGAACACACCACCTATTTAAGGACAAACATGAAACTTGTTCACTGCTTTAAACACAGTTCAGTTATTTTACCAAATTATCTAAAATGGCTTTTCTACAAAAAACATTTTATTCTCAAAAATTAGTATTTCTTCATGTTCAAGTGTTATTGCTAGACTGCTTAGACATCACTGGCTCAATGGTATAATTTAAAGACATATTAAAATGTATTAGTAAAGCTATGCTCATGTACATTTTCAGTTACAGCTGAATTTGACTTTCAGGTATCCCATTTCATGTTTCAGGCTTTGGTGGTTGTGAGTGATTCTTGTTTTGGTTTAACATCTATCAAAGTTTTTCATTCCATTTTTAAAACGTGGTTTCTTTTCAAACTCATTTGAAGAAAAGTGACAATTATGAATTGAGCAAATTGTCCTAATATGTAACAGTTTGGATCTCAATAAAAGGAATTCTGCTGTTGAACTGTGTGCCTGTCTGTGATGTGATGCTTTCTTAGCAGGTGACTTATTGGACAGGTGAAAATTTTACCTACCAATCACCAGGCATGCTGCTGGCCAGCTGTAGGGATTATTCAGAAACAAGGAAATCACCTGAATAGGGTCCACCAGAATGCCATACCTGGCAAAAAAACAAACAAACAAAAGGAAGTGACAGATTAAAAAAGAAAAATCTAAATGAAAATATATGTGTAATTTTAAAGCGAACAATAAGGTCAACTATCTTCCAAATTGAAATGCTAAAGAACTACACACTGCAAACATATTTGCTCCACAAGAAGGATGTTCTAAGTTGAGTAAATTGTCAGCAACTGACCTCATCACTGGTTTAATTTTGTTTTAAATATTTACTTTTTACAGCACACATTTTTTGACAAGTCATAGCAGACAAAGCACAAGTGTGATTAATAACATTAACAATGACTGTGTTACAATAAAGATTAATTTCCAAATTAAATCCTTAAAAGGGCATCTACTGCTTCTAGCTCATTAACAATTTCATAATCCATGAATGCAAATATTGTTTATTTCTAAAGTTTCCTTGCTAGACACAAGATGTCTCCTGCTTCATTGTAACAGCATATTCTCAATGTTTGTGCACTGGTGGCTTCAACATTCTACATCACACTTATACAGGTTACAAATTGGACCAGGGTTGGCTTCAAAATGATTTCATGTAAATGTAAATCTGTATTTCTATAGCGCCTTTCTTTGCAACCACTCAAAGCGCTTTTTACACTACGTCACATTTTCCCACACACATTCATACCATTCAGCCTAGGTGCTCAAACTGAAACTCATACACCAATGGAACAGCCATTGGGGGCAATTCGGGGTTCAGTATCTTCCCCAAGGACACTTCGACATGCCACCTAGAGGAGCCGGCGATTGAACTGCCGATCTTTCAATTAGCGCACAACCCGCTCTAGCTCCAGAGCCAGAGGCCCGCTGTGCGTAGGCCTACATCTTAAATCAGATTTTCAATGAACACAAAGAAACAAATGAATGTGAAAAGAGCCTTCTAGAATCAAAGTCTGCACATATATCATTTTGCACAGTGAAGATCAAACAAATGTAGGAACAAAAAGAAAAACATAGTTTTGAGTGGAAGGGGACTTTAAGAGTCCCAGAACATCATAGCAGTCCTTATTGTTGGATTAATTACACCTGTGCCTTTTCTCGGAGAGATGTCAAAATGTCTGCGATGAAAAAGATCTATTGTTAAAACAGAGCAAAAAAGAGATTAAGGATTAGTGAAACCACTCTGTAACAGCGTGACGAAGACTGTGAAATTTCTTAGAACCTGGTACTTATGTTTGATATCTTTCATCATTGACACCATTGGAATCTCTGTTTAAGAAAGACACAGTGGGAACAAGCATACAAGAAGCCTATAGAAATAACAATTAATAATTTATTGTCAATGTGAAAAAGACTGCAATAAAAAAATAACATGCTTTTCAAAAGCCCCCGGACTTACTCACCTCAACAGGTTTTCTAAGAAGAGGCGAGCATTACTCAGCACCTGTAACACAAAGCACAAAGCTACATGTATGTTTCTTTAATTTGATCATATTGTCAATTCTATGCCGCATAAATGCAGCTTTCCATATCAGCCCCCTCCTCCATACTTTTCTCTCTCCTTCTGTTGCACAATCTCTCATGTCTTTCCTCTGCTCAACCTGTTTCTCCTCCTCCTCACCTTCTTTCTTATCTCTCCTCCTCTCTCTTCCTATTTCTAAATGGATTGTAATATCTCATTACGCAGCATAAAGGCTCTGTGCCTGGGGATGGGAAAGAAGTTCAGTCAGATTGAAGGAAAACCTTCTGCGATGAACACAATGATCTGTGTTCAAAGCTTAGATTAACAGAAGGCTTCGTTAGTCTTCTCTCCTCTCCTATTCTATCACCTCTCCCCAGCACAGATGAGGAAAAGCTGTGAAAGGTGTTGAGCTTGACATAAACTTGTTAATCATATAGAATTATTTTACAGCACTCGCACATCATTTTGGGGAAAAAACACATTCAACTACAGATTTGGCTTTGATTATTTCATGAAAAATAAAAAAATAAATCATCTGCCTACTACTGCAACATGTTTGACTCAAACCAGAATAGGGTTGACATGTCTTTATGTCAAATACAACCCCTTGAGTGTGGAGTGTGGTTAAGCTGGCAGGAAACCAGATTTGTCACAAAATCAGACAAAGTGAGTCTGTTTAAAAACAAGTGGGAATTTATAGAACAATCTGGACTGATTCTTCTTTATTTCATGTCATTTTGTTTTGTTCGGTTGTATCTATCCGTGCCAGTGGATTTTCTGCTTGGTATTCACTTTCTCCTGATGATGATGAGCACAAACTGGAAATGAACTGAATTATAACAATGCTACTTCCTGTCACTGCATATTTGGGATTTACTGATATATTCCTTTCACATATTATGAATAAGGTATGACTGCACTGTAATGTGCAAAAAAGTAAAGATGAAGAAACTGTAAAATGTATGAAACTAAAAGGCGCAAGGATATAGAACCAACGTTTACTGGAGATTTCTGGACATTAGACAAAAAGCTGGTAACTTCAATTAGCTATGCACTCTAAAATGCTTTGCCAGTAGATTTACCACAGAGAGAAACACAAAAATATGTTTGTCCCCTTCTATTAGTTGGCCAGCAAGGAGAGCCTTACTCCACTCTATCTCTGTAATCACTTGTATATAAATGCTGGACATGGCGTTTTGGCGTGTTTCTTGTGTGTGTGTGAGCAAACTTTCGTCTTACCAGCATGATCACACACCAGTTAAGGATTCCTCTGTAGTTATTGTAACCACTGGCTGAACTCAGAAGGGACTCCTGTGTCTTATGGCAGCTACAGAAAAAAATGATGGAGAAATGATTAAAACAATCAAGAGTATTGTCACCTTAAAGCTACAGTAGGCATGACACAAAAAGGAAGGTATATGTGGCTGTTGCAGGACAGTAATGAGCATGGTCAATCAATTCATTCGGTCTGAATGAAATAAATGAAATGACTGACCTATGTCTACCTACCTGTGACCACTCTAACCCTGCAGCCAATCCACAAGAACAAATGTGTTTTGGAGGGGTGGCTTTGGATGGGAGGTTTTCAATAAGGGAGTGGGATTTCTTTCCGTTTGATACTTTAAAAATCTAGAGCTGTCTCTTGCTAGTTTCTCCAACAGTTGCCTACTGCAGCTTTAACATATATCTATTTCCATTTGATTCTAGCATCATTGCCATCAAATAGTTTTTTTTTAATTTCTTTTAGGAGCCTACTAGTGTTGTAGTACTCAAGACCGGTCTTAAGACCACTTTTTGATGGTCTTGGTCTCATCTCGGTCTCGACTGCATTTGTACTCAGTCTTGTCTCGTTCTCTGACATTGAGGACTCGGGATTTTATTTCAAAACCAGTCAAGATTTCTTTTGCATTGTCTGATTTGTTAACATACTAACTTTGATTGGAAGTAAAACTTATTGCATCAAATGCAACCAGTAACCCTAATTAATGACTGTCATCCATCCCTGCGATGCTTACATTGATTTCAGCCCTTAGTGTTTGTATGTGGGTGTTTTAAAGGGAATGTGGATCTTTCAGATCAATTTGAGAAGTACCTATGATCTCGTTCCACATTTTATTGCGTGCCATGCCATGCAGGGAGCTGGTCTTGGTCTCGACTGCTCTCAGCCTCTAAAAGTCTTGGTCTTGACTTGGTCTTGGTTTGGGCGGTCTTGACTACAACACTAGAGCCTACACTATTCTGTCCCTGAAGAGTGTAACATCTATGTATAAACTGACAGATAGCTAACAAAAGGATTCAGAGAAAGTTGAACACCAGGGGAAAGTTAATCTGAATAACACTATGACATTTAAGGCCACAGAATGTGTGCCATGACACACACATACACACTGACCTCCAGATGTGCTGCAAGTTTGGTAAGAAGAAAAAAGTAAGAAAGAGAGTAGGTAAAAGCTGCAAAAACAATAAGCTACACTCAGTAATAAAAATATTGTGGCAGCAGAAAACTGAACTGGGATTTGGTCTCATTTTTCAAATAATCATTTATCAGCACAAAATTCTTATTCACGCATTTCCTTTTGGTCCACAACAATAGCATACTCATTAATTGTACACTACAGTTTACATGCTATATTATGGTAGCTTAAGAAGTGCTGGCCTACAATTCACCCCTGTTTCTGAGGGCCTTAGATGAAACAGCCCACATAGAGCATATTAGCTGTCACACGCACATGAAACACACACACACACACACACACACACACACACACACACACACACACACACACACACACACACACTCCTAGACTAGACATGCAGGTTAAGTGCAAGTGTTTTTGTCACTCTGCTAAGCAGTGCTAAAAAATGGGAACAATAAAGCTGTAATAATAATAAGGTTACTAGCTTTAAACAAACTAAACTCTAAACTTTCATCATCGGAACAGCAGTTTGTTTGGTAACGCTAACTTATGTGTTGAAACTCACCAGAGTCCGTCACTAATGTCATTCTTGCGTTTCTTTTTCTCACTCTTTGATAGTGCACCGTCACGTTGTCCCTGACCAATGACTCTGCTAACGTTACTGTCAGCGGTCACTGAGCTCTGACGCACCGCCGCAGACCTCCCGTTCGTCGGCAGCAGAGTCGCGCCTCTCCCCGCCGCAAAAGTCGCCCTTCTCCTACGAGTCAAGGCCCCGGCCACGTCCGCGTCACCCATGATGACAGAGGGAAAAAAACAATAACTATAAAGCTACTTAAAGTTCACTTCTGCAATTTAACAGTAGCATGCCTGTTGCTACTACTAGCGTAGCAGTCGTAGTAGCCGAAGAGAGGGAAGTGCCCGTGTTGCCACACAATCCACCCAAAGCTCAGATTTCCGCACAGTTCCCATGAACGTACTGTAGGAGTGTAACGTTAAGTTATTCATGACGCCACATGAAGTGGCAGCAGCCCAGTACTGTAACTTGACTGTTACACACTGTAACCGACAGGTGAGTTAAGAAGAGATATGAGGAACCAGCCTACACGAGTCTGCAGGGGCTCCTCCTACAATAGAGTAAAATAGAATAGGACTATTGTTTTGAACCTTTGCTATCCCACCACGCTGTGCCAGCAGAATAGAATAGAGTAATTGAAAGAACAATAACACCTCAAGGTCCATTTAGTAGCCGTGCTGGAGTAGTTATATTACATGGTCAACATGGAGCTCAGTTTTCATTTAAAGAGTTAAAAACTTAAGAAAGTTCCACAAATAAAAGTCTAGGATATAAACAGTGCACCATCTGTAACTCTATGACTTTGTAAGCAAATTGAAGTGGGTCTAAGTGCCTGAGCCCCGAGGATGACTAGAACTCTACATGGGTGTGATAGCTGTTGATTCACAGTCATTCAGCATACTTGCAGTAGTCTGGGCCAGTGAACTTGTTTGGCTTGGTAAGTGGAAATTAAGTGGCTATCACAGCAGTGGCTCCTAAAAATGGACAAACCTCTCAAAAGCACTATAAACTCAGCTGAAGCTGATGGATGTTGAGCTAATTACAGCAATCTTAAATCTGAGCTAAGCCTGACAATGTAGCGCTGGGCCACAGTGAGTAAATCCCTTCTGATTTAGGATACAACATAACCTTTCCTCTGGTTCCACCCTCCGAACCTGCCAAACTTGACATGTTTTATTCTACCAGTGGCACAGCTTTAAGAAAAGCCACGTTTCCAATTTTCACCCATGAATAGTTTTGTGGTGTGTAATGAGCACTACAGTTTCATAGTGACATATATGGACTGTTAGTCTTGTTAAAGATGCACATCTCTTTTGACTGCATGGTCAAAGTACCTTAACAATTCAATTTTAGGGATTATTAATTCACTATAATGAATTGATATTTCAACTATCTTCCCTGAAACTGTGGCAGAGGATATAATTACATCACACCCCATAAGTTAGTCCTTGTGTATAGCAGCCAAAAGACTGTTTGAAAGCTTTCATTTAATGAGAATGCCCTTTCTGTCTATTCTAGTTCTGTGTGCTTATCAATACTGTGGTGGGAACTGATCAGTGGCATTGATCCAGCTTTATCAGTCCTTACTGTCTATGAGGTTGTCTTTTAGAGTAATGAGCCTGTCTGTAGTTGTTTGGATAGGAGACCTTGGGGAGGGATCAATAGGAATCTTATAACTAATTGTTTTAACTCTTAAACTCCTTGCTGAACTACATTTCCCTTTGTTTTCCCCCAAACCTTTAAAACTTTTTAGCTGCATCTCATGTTGCCATCATGGCTGCCATCTTGCTTTTTTAGTCTTTTGTTTGTGGTGACTGGAGAGGATTAAAAGCTGGTCCATTGTTTCATTATAAGAGACAAAATCACCATAGTTTGGAGTTTCAGCATTTGGCTGGAGTCTCTTCTAACTGCTTGTGCTAATTTCCACAGGGTGGCTGACAACAGTGCAACAATTTCCAGAGTATTTTATATTATTTTATCAGCCTGCTCTGTGAACCAGTAGAGGGAGTCCAAGGCTTGAATCCTGTTCCTACCTTTTGGTGAGTCATCCCATTGTGTTGTGTCTTATTCGAGGATCCCAGTTGAAACTGGGATCCTCGAATAAGAGGGATCCAGTCTGTGTTTTGTGAAAACACATTTCACGCCCTGGTGATAAGCCAAACATATTATTATTCATAAATAAATAAGTGTCAATCATATAACTTTCATGTTTTGGTGAGCAGGTAATATAGCTCTGCTGAACACTGGCAGTGAACTTGGGCAGTAAAGTTGCTTCTCTTTCCTATAGTATACTCTAGACGTCACTCTGTTGCGTGCGAGTCTGCTAATGCTCCTCAGATCAGGTTATTTTTGATAACAGCTAGCCATTTAAAATTTAGAGAATAAGAGGTTTTACTGATGCATTATTCATGCTTTCTGTAGGGCCACAAAACTTAAGCTTTCTACAAGCTCTCTGTAAGAGCAGTGAGAGGCAGGTAGGAACAGGGCAAATTTATCTTTTCATATGTCTCCGCCTTTCCTCTCGTCTCTCGTTATAGAAATGACCTTTTAAATTTTCCATGTTTAACACCTCTTTTTTTTAGCCTTACATGTCTACACTGTTCTTTCTGTTTATATACACAATGTGGTTGTCATTACACCTATATGTGACATTTTGAACATCTCATTCCAAAAACACTAATGTGTAACTATGACAGCCTCCACTCTTCAGGGCAGTGACAGGGCTCTCTGCAGGCCAGTCAAGTTCTTCCTCAACACTTCTTTATAGATGTTGCTTTGTGCACAGGGACACTCTCATAAGTTACCAGCACTATGGTTCAAACTATCATTGTATGTTGTTGCATTAAGATTCCCCTTAATTGGGCCAAACGTTTTTTTAAAAATGCCACAAACAAATAGTTATGTAGACAGAAGCGTACACATACTTTTGGACATATCTGTCTGTGTACCTCTACTCCTGTTGCATTCATGTTGTTGCATTGTTCATTGAATTAAAATGTTTACATCAAGCTGCTTAACCACACTGGCACTTGCTCAAGGCTACATGGGAGAGGAAGAGAGAAAACCGTGTGATTGAAAACATAGATACAAGGCAACAGATATAGAGACTGAAGATAAATATAGAGACGAGGGAACAAGAGAGAAAGAGCAAGATAGGGGGATACAAAGGGACGGGGGGGGGGCTCACTTTCTATCTACTGTATATTTCTATCGCCCTCCCCCTCCATCTGGAGAGGCAGAGGGAGCGAGAGATAGTGTTTGCCCTTGCAGGTTGTAATGAAGCTGTGGAAGGATAGATGACTCACTTTAACACAGGCAGAAGAGAAATACACACTCCAACGTCACTGAGCTGACCTGTGCGTGCGTGTGTGTGTGTGTGTGTGTGTGGGTGGGTGGGTGCATCTGTGTGATGGTGATGGTATGAGTGTGATCTGAGTGTCTGTGTGTGACGATAGAGACTAATGCTGATTGTATAGGAGACTGGATGGAGTGATAAAGGTGTCATTAGATAGACAGTGATAGAGAGGTGTGTGTTCTGCTGTTAACATGTGCATGTTCACCCGTATGTGTGTTTGCGCATTTGCTCATAAAGCACATAAATCTGTGTACAGATATAATGTATGCAAGTGCGTTTTTTTCTGTTTATATGTGCAGTCCCACATTAGTAAGTGTTCCTTTTTTATGAAGTACCTATCTGTACATGCACCTGTGAGTGCGTATGCATCTGAGAGGGAGAGAGAGTGCATCATGGAGAGATAGATAGAGGCGTCATTACGCTGTTAGAGGGCTTGGCGCCACGTCAGCACTTCTGCAGTTCAGCCAAGGACTCCTGCACACTCTGTCCATCCATCTCCACGTGGCTAAGGGAGGGAAAGGGTGAGAGGGAGAGAAAAAGAGAGAGGGAGAGATGGGCTTCCTGCTAGATGACTGGGGAAACAGGAGGGGAGTGGGAAAATGGTGGATGGAAGAATAAATGATACCAAGTTTCCTCTTGCCAAGGACCCTGGAATAGATCTGCAGCATGTACCCACTTCAAACTGAAAACTCTACCACGCTGCTAGCAGAGGTATAACCTCATACATCCAGATCATGGCCCATCCTAGTGTTCTGGCCCATGCAGCATGGTGTATTACCTTACTCTTAGCTCATCCTTTCCTGCAGGAAATTTTGCTCCACTCATCCACATGGTCTGTACTTCTCTTAGCTTTCTAATAGTGGAATAACCTTCGAGGGATAGTCAGAACTTCAGAGTAACTTCCTGTTTCCTGATATATATGAAAGCTTATTCTTTAAAGAACTCTGCAAGTTCCCTTATTTGCTAAATCATACTGCACTCGGGAAATCCTTCATCTAAAAACTGACCTTATCTCCTTACCTTCTGTGTCTGTGCCTATTTTCCTTTAGTAAATCATGATTATCGTATGGAACATGTGAATGTTGTGCTGGTTGACTCTGGGGACTTGTAGTTGGAGTAGTGGTAATTTAATGGATCTCAGTTTTGATTAACAGTGTCTGCCAAGTGTTCAAGTGTAATTGTTTTTTTTTCTTTGCTGTAGAAAATGGTTTCAGGAATTATAGCATAATCAAATAGCTTTTTGTACCTGTTTAAAATGATGGAAAGTACTGTATTTGCCTAGTTTTGAGAGGTATGCTATTTTAAAGATTTTTCGTGCCTGAGGACAGCATTTGTGTTTTATCCGACCAGATTATTCAGCGCAACTCCCTTACTTGCATCAGACTCTCACAGCCAGTCAATAGATGTTCAGCTTTCTAGCCAGCTTCAGCCGATTTGGGGGATTAATGAATTTGGACAAACTTATTGCAAAAATATCTTTAACAGCACTTAAGACAAAAACAACTTTTTGTCAAATAGAGTGTCTGCCTGTCACCACCATCATAATTTGATTTGATGATATATTTATAAAAACCATCTATATTATGTGTTAAACATATGGTGGTGGAGTGTGAAAGACGATGAGATACAAGATTGTATAGGACAGGGGTATTCAATTAGAATTCAAAGAGGTCCAGTTAGAGAAAATTTCCTGAAGCAAATGTCCGGAACATCATACCGACTAACTTACATTATCATTCACTGCCATAAAGTAGCCTATAGTTGTATCAACACATATGTTTTTATATAATTTATATATGTCAACAACCACTTCTATAATAAATTGGTTAAGACTACACTTTACTATTATATACTACTATTGATGTGTTGAGTGTTTATATATAATAAACACTCAACACATCAACTGAACAGCTGTAATGCCTCCTCTTCTCTTTCATTCCCTCTTATAAACCACTTTCCTACTTTCTCTTGTTCAGTGAGAAAC
>JAPMOB010248377.1:0-16110 GCA_029875015.1 Lepomis gibbosus
TTAAATTACTTTAACTTACAAACTTGATTGATTTATCAACTTCTGGCTCATGAATGAAAAGCACAATTTCTTAATGTTACTGTAAGAATTTGGCATACATTTGGTTTTCAATTGTTGCTACCAAATCTAAATTTTGTAAACTAAGAAAATGGTTTTATCAGATGTGTATCGTCCGCATACATGTAGCTTCTATGACATAATTCAGGTAAATACTTTTTATTTAATAAACAACTGAGAAGCGGACCAAGTACAGATCTCTGTGGAACTCCTGTTTTATTGTTTATAATAACAACTGTTGTGAAATTTAAATGCTTAGGTGTTTTGAAAAATGTGTTCATTAATACATATTCATTAATTAATTCCAATATCATCCCATCTATTGCAGATCCACAACATCCCTTACTAATCATACACCAGTGTCACCAGACCATGTTACTTTCAACATTTAAAACTTTCAAAACATTGAATATAGAATAACTACATATTGGAAAACATTTTTAGTTGATGAGGAGAAACAACATGTCTGGATGTGACCTGTTGTACTTCCTTGTTAAAAGAGCCTGTCATTTCCTGCTTGAATGAGTTCACTAAGACTGCTGGGTCCTCTAATTATGGTAATTATTCTAACAGGATTTTCTGCAGATACCTGAAGGAGGATTATTATGAGCCATGTCTTAGACGAGAACCGCCACCATGCCCCCCACACACACACACACACACACCTTTTACAAAGAATGACCAGAGAAAATACTGAGTATTTACTGAGTTTGACCAACGCATTTCTCTTCTCGCCATGCTCCACGTAGGCAAAATTCACCTCCCAGCTTTTTAGGCCGTCCTGCTTCTCGCAACGTTTGTTTCCACACTGGAACTGACCTGTAAGAGAGCAGAGAACTGCTGAGTACATGCAACCTGCTGTATACATACAAACATATATTTCAATGACATTTACATTCACATAATATTTTAGCTATCTACCTCGTCTCCACAGCAATTTCAGATGTACACAAGCAAATAAATGTCTTATTTCAGTCAGGACAACTTATCAAAGAACTTTATTTGCTCTGCAATAGTTATGTTTAGTAGTATGGATTGGTTCTGAGACCCCCCTGCCACTCCACATGCCTATGTGGGAAAGCCATAAGGCAGTGAGAACACAACCCTGCCCAGCCATGTGCCTATGTGAAAAAGCCGTAGGGCAGGGAGGAGAGCAGCATGAATAACAATAGAACTAATATTGATTGGTCAAGAATGGCCTGAAAGGAGGAGCTGGGGTGGTGGCGTGTTACAGCAAGGATAGGCAGGCTAAAGCAGCTTAAATAAGGCGCCTTGTATGGCTTTTGCCAATAAATGCTGAGAGGGGAATCAGCTGAGCTGTCAGCTGATGTGGGCTGACTTTGACATGGGCTACTATCAGCTGATGTGCTGAGATTGTCAGCTGAGCTTGACTTTGTTGCCTGCCTGAAGTTATGCTAAGCTCAATTTGGTTATTAGTAAGAGGTAAAATTCAAACAAGCCACAGAACCTTGACTGTAAATGCAAAAATATTCTAGTATAAATATTTATTATGTATGATACAGAAAGAATGAAACAATTTAAAACTCGACATAATTAATGCAAGTAGAAGAGAATGGTATGGAAAAAGGTTAATGTCTTAAGAAATGCAAACTATAATTCTCCAAACACATCAGATTCTGTCAGGGAACCTCCAACCAACCACCCCACCCCCACCTCCCCCGTGTCTATCTCTAAACCCCTTCCTCCTTATCCCTCTGCTCCTTCTCATCTCCCTTTCTTCACCTGGCCTCATCCTGTCAGGCCTCCCTCCAGCCGCTGAACAGCCTGCCTGTTATCCCCCGAAGAGCTTAAGGTGTCATTGATCTGTTCTCCCGGGGTTCCTCCAGATTGTAGCAGAGGGAGCAAATGCGTCAGAGCAGTCCATTCTTGGCACAGGGGCGAGAAATGCTCCTTACTCTGCCAGAGGAAAGTGACCTCACCTGCCCAAGATCGAGAATCTAAAAATTCAGGGGAGGTGACACTGGCTGACACGGCTTCGGGCTAGTTAGGTCATAGGGCAGAGTTTCCCTCACAGATTGCATAGGATCAAGGATCTATGACGTCAGCTAAAAAAAAGACACTGCTAGACTGGATTGTAGTGAGGTTCACTGGGTTTATTTGGGAGGGCCTGAGATTATATTCAGTTAAGTAATTATACTAGATAGGCATCATGAATGTCTGTACTAAATGTCATGGCAATCCATCCAATAATTGCGGAGATATTCCAATCGGCACCAAAGAGGCAGACTGATCGACCAACCACCACTGCCACACCATACTATAATATCATTAACGAATCAAGCGATCCTTTATAATAGGAAAACAGCTTCTTTGGCTGCTCACAATCCACTCTGTGCTTTCCTACAGCAATGCAGCAGTCCTTGACGCTGGGGGGTGATTGACGCAAAAAGACTCATTTTGAGAGAATGGAAATAACCCCTTCCTACCAGAGATGGATGGCTGACATGATGATAGTCATATAGATGGAAAGACTTACATTCTTGAGAACCAATTCAAAATAGGAAGCAGCTATATGTATGTTCACCTAGCTACATTTATAATCTCTTAAAACTGAAAAGAAAAAGTACAAATGGCAGCATATCCCTGTAAATCATTGATGACTGGTCCTTTCTGACACTATTATGGGAGTGACTTGAGACAGGGCCATCTTCTTAACTCTGTGCTAACATGACGCCATGAGGAGTGACGGGAGACCTAAGAGAATCCTTTCTTCACCATCATGAGCGACGTCAATTACAATCGCACTGGAGTTCTCCCATGACCTCCTACTCTCTCCATCACTCACGCAAAAATCAATCAATACTGCAGGCTCACACACCAGCTTTTGTCTGTAAAGAAAGAAGGTAAAAGCCTGTGCTATGCCGACACAAAACTGAGTGCCCTTGAACGAGGTACTGAATCCCCTCGCTGCTGCAGAGAAGCACCTCAGTGTCATATACAAAAGAAAGTGATATATTCGAGGGTTATAACATGCAGAATGTAAATGTGTCTGACCCTCTAGCTATTCACAACCACAACCCTGGCAGAGTGGATTCAATAGAAATATGCTTATTTTGAAAATAAATGTCAAAAACGAAACATAATCAAGGTCAGGAAAAAATTCTTCAGCCTCCATTTTACCACGTGACAGCTAAAAAGTCTGTCATGGCAGCATAGCACCTGTAACTGTAGTAAGTATAGTACTTATTATCTATATATTTACGATCTTCACTATGTTTTGTTGACAAGTAGTGGGTATCCTCACACATCAGGTAATTCTCACATGCTCCATGAAAAGAGCTGGCACCAGGTTGGCTGAGTAAACCCGTTAAGAGAGGAAACTCCTGTCCTTTTACGTCAATGGTTACTAATGCCATCAGAAAGCAGCCTGAGATCAAGACGGATACACCACAGGACAGATGGCTGCATGATTAACATTCACTAGATGAAGTTGCTGGGCAGTGACCTGAGCCAGTGCCGTTTCACTTTTTATTCACTCTTAGATACATGTTAAAAGTTCACAAACAACACCAGACAGCCATTTGTTAAGAAAATATTATAAGTGAACCTGCTAATTAATGTTTGTTAGCTTAGCTTAATATAGACACTGAAACTGGAGGAAACAAGTTGCTGGGCTCTGTCCAAAGGTAACAAAATCCATATAAAACCACAAATTGTCATTTATACACTTTTTTGTACAGTTTAAACCAGTGTTTCAGAAGCTGAACATTAATTTTGTTGTATGTGTGTTTGTAGGCAGATTTTATTACCTTCGGACAGAGCCAGGCTAGCTGTCCCTCCCAGTTGCAAGTTTTTATGCTAGGCTGAGCTAACCAGCTGCTAGCAGTAGCTTTATACTTAATGTACAGAGTTAAGTGTGGTAAAAATCTTCTCATCTAACTCTTAGCAAGAAAGCAAATAAGCATAATTTATAAAAAATATACTATTCATTTAATGTCTGGACTTAGCTGCCATTGCAGAACTATATATTATATAATGAAGCTGCCAAATACTCACATCAGCTTCTACCACTGGCCTGTGAGGAACTTTTATGTGCAGAATGGTACAAATGAACATAACGTAAGAGTAGTCTAAAAGAAGAGCGACTGGTGTTAGCCATAAATACTCTATTCGGACTGCACCCACCCAAAATTATTTTTTTGCATCCTTAAAGTACAGACCTGAGTGAAAAATCAGAAATGCTGCATTTGTGTTCAATAGTTACTGAGCTTGAGAATTCAGTGCTGTTTTCCAGCCAACTCCCCACCACCTATCCCTGCCTCTCCTCAGGGTCGACCACCTATAATATATTCCGAGCCTGTGGGAAACAGTGAACGATCCACACTCACTGCCCCCCCCTTAAGGCAGATGCTTCAAATATTGGAATTTTAACTGGTATCTATCTTTTTCCAACCAAACAGTCCAACCTCTGAGTCTTGATCAGATTGAGCCTTTTTATTTCTGCCTTTTCAAATTGATAAGTAGTCCAGACTGCTGAACTGAAGTTTAGCAAAAGCAAAAAAGGTATTGCAACTTTTTTTCACTAAGTAGACTAAAGAGCATTACATACCACCGAGGTTACCGAGTCTTTTTCATAGCTTAAAGACTTTCTGTCATGCTCATACACAGATGGAAGAATTCATGTGAATCTTTCAGAGGTGTGAATGTTTCTGTACTATAAAGAAGGAGTATGTACATGAAAAATAATATAATATTAAAAACCAAACTCATTCTTCAAGAATTCCTTAAGATGTAGAGAAACAACTCCTCAGGGAGGATAACATGTGAACATGCTCTAATGTACGCGATTCAAGGACATAATCTGTCCTTTCTCTCCTGCCTTCATTCCTTTTGAAAGGAACAATATTTCGACCCTCTAAAAGTAGCGAGAAGGAACCTTTTAGCTCTGCACATCCCTTCATCCCAAATCACACTGAGTCCATAAAAAGAAAGGTCAGGGCTCTTTGTAATCCACCTGATTGGGTGAAGAGTAGTCAGCATTACCTAATGCCAACATGACCTAAAGTGCAGAAGGAGCAGGAGATGATAAGGGGACGATTTCTCCAAAAAAGTGTCAGTGCATAAGTGCCGTGTCCCTTAAAAGAAGATGTAGGATCAGCTATATCTCGTCTATGTTTATCTGCAAGCACAAGTCGAGTCTTTCCATCTCACAAGCACTACACACCTGAGCCTGGACTAACAACATTTTATCCGTTATCCGTGTAACTATCTGAACCATAAACTTTATCGGTGATAATACGGTTTGTGAAGATTTTGTATTGTTTTGCAAGTGCCTGTGTTGGAATGATGTTATTATCTGACATCAAATCAAATCATTTTTGAGCCCATTATAGACACTTGTTTGACCTTTAACCTGCAACACAAACACTTTTAACTCTCAGTTTTCTCCACCTCTGAAGGAGGACAGTGCATCAACCTTAAAGAATTAGATTAGTATTGATTTCACTGGAGAGTTTAGAGTCCCATGCTCTAAATAGTGCTTAAGAGGTATTTGTCTGGGAATTATAATGTACATAAGTCACAGCGACAATTGAAGTGAAGTGCCTCTGACCCTATCTAATCCCACTTCCTGTAGAGTATTGCTACAGGGGGTGAACTGTCAGAGACCAGGATTACACAGTCTTAATCTGGAACAATATATTGGCTTAGTCAGCTTTCTCAGACATACTGTGTATTTTTGTGAGGCTGCATCGATGTAAACAGAAGTGTGTGTGTGTGTGTGTGTGTGTGTGTGTGTGTGTGTGTGTGTGTGTGTGTTGGTGTGGCTCAAAGCATATCTATGAGCTGTCAAGGAAGGTTTACTCTCACCGAGTTGTTAATACTGTCCTTCCAGGTATACCTAGAAATATCCGTCACTGTCACACGAAGGAGAGGTAGACAAGAGAGGGAGTTTGGTACTAATCCTGAACAGTTAATAGACAGTAATCATCAGAGCGCTGCCAAACTCTCAAAGGTCGGCTCAAACACTCGCGCACAAGTACAAAGAGGTTTTTCTTCGGGTGTGAGACATAAACAGGAAACCAAAATGTAACATACAGGGGACCATTAGGGTGAATAAACCGCTCAATTTATAACTGAATTGCGTGATTTGTCCCTCAGGGTTAAGAGCCACAAGTAAACAAGAACAAAACTAAAGTGAGAGGTTGCATATTTGAGAAGTTTCTGATGCCTTCCTGACAATAAGTCAAAGTAAAGGGAAAGAATTACATCTGTATAATAGTCTTACATGTGGAGTGACTTGTGTTAGGGAGTGTCCACAGTATGCCATTTGTCATCTATTGCTGTGTCAGTTGTCTGTATCTTTATCGCCATCTAGTGGAAAAGGTTGTGAACTGTTTCGTGGGCATGTTGGCAGGAGACACCCAAAGGCATACTACATACTAAGTCTATACAGAAAGCACTAATCCTCAATGTATACACATTTAGCAGTTACTATTCAAGGAAATGATACTTGCAACGTCAGACTCGATGTCACGGTAAACTTAGAGCTTTCAGCAGCTGTTTCATCACCATTCACAGTTTATATAAGTCATTTTTTCCGGTCACAAGCAGCTCCTCCTTTTCTTTTGCACTGTCCCTCAACAGCCCTCTCAAAAATCAACAGCTAACTGTTATGGCAGAAAATTGGGTCCTCTTACAGTTAATGTTTTATGTATGATCTTTTCATATTATCATTATTATTACTATTATTGTTATAGATATGTATTGTGTTTTTATCCTTAACCTTTCCTCTCCTATACTCCTTATGTTGGTCTGTCCACATTTACTAGGGTTTAGGTCAGAGCTGTGAGATTGTTTTGGTGTTTCCCCTCTCGTTGTTCCTCTCCTCTCATGTAATGTTCATTCAAGGCTGAGAGAGGATCTCTGTTCCCCAAAACACAGATCTCTGGACCAGCTGTATATGTGTTTTAGTACTTCTCTGTTTACCTCTCTTTTGTTAAATAAATTCTTCTAAGACAAAGGTTGGTTTTAACTCAATTCTTTGCTCAACCCCTCACCAGGAATACAACTTCCACGCCACTAACCTTGTTCTTTATCTCTAATAAAGAACACTATATAATGTAAATATTATACTGCATGGTGTTTTGATAAAGCAGTAAATACAAAAACATAAATAAATTACATGCCAAAGGATATAGATGGACTATGTCATACCTTTGCCAGAGACAACTTCATTCTCAGTCCGCCATCGAAATCCAAACTGCACAAATTTAAAAAGATACATGTAAATTAGCACAAACATTTACAATGAAACAGAAAGACACAGCATACAATTAGAGTTTTTCCCTGGAAAGAATAGAATAAACCTTAAATTAAGCATATGAAGATTTATTTACCTATCGTTATCTTGAATGGTCATTAGCATTTAAAAGCATTTGTTTCAGTGGAATAATTCAGTGTGTTGGGTTCTGAATGATGTTGCAGCAAGCAATATGATGGGTGTACACACTTTCATTGCCAGAGGTTTAGACATTAATGTCTGTGTGATGTGTTGTTTTGAGGGAACAGCAAATTTACACTATTATACAAGCTGTACACTCACTACTTTACATTGTAGCAAAGTGTCATTTCTTCAGTGTTGACACATGAAAAGATATATAGGTAATCAAATATTTATAAAAATGTGAGGGGTGTACTCACTTTTGTGATTTGCTGTATATCTGTCATGTTTTCTTTGGAATGCTTTGAATGCTTTGTGTACACATTCACACCTTGCTGTAAATGACTTGCTGTAATTTGGGGTGTACATGTTAAGTATCTCCAGCAGTTGGAATAAAGCGTCAATGAAGAGATGATGCAGTAATTAGTATTTCTGTCAGCGCCTTGACATAGCGCTCATAGCACACACTGTCTGTGGATTCATCTGCATACTGTCACACCTCATTTACCCAACACAAGTGATCTACATTTGACTAAACTTGTGGGAATGATGCATCTTGCGCCTGCATGTGCAATCATTAACAAATATGAATCATTTGTGTGGAAATCTGGATGCATGTCGCATGTTTTAAGTCAACAGGACTGATGGCCTCAGAGATAGATTTTAAGTTATGACCTTTCATTTTAACTATAGTGCTTCCAATAACTATAGGTCGATTGGGGGTATTATGTGTTCATTTATGTACTGTATGTCATCTGTCTAAGATATCACATGACCTTGAAAGATATTTGAGTAGAGTATTATCAGACTAAACGGCGCAGCAATGGAGCCATAAGCACTCTGCCCTTGGGTGTAACATACTGTCAGTTTTAAAGCCGGGCCTTCCACCAGAATGGCTCAGTGGTCACTAGAGACAGAGCACGGTGCCAAAACACATCATACTCCCTAACAGTTATCTTAAATGGACCAGTGGTGCTGGAGATTAGTGTCTGAGTTATGAAATTTTAACCTGTACTCATGGCACCAACCACTGGGACGATTAATGTCACTTTGGAGTGCTGTGCAAAAATGGATCATCTTGCCAAATCCTGACAGTGGAGTCTGGGGCTGCTGGGGTGTCTGTCTATACTCATTGTATTATTTTCTTCCTGCACATTCCGTAGACGTGGTAACTTGTGGTCTCACCTCCTACTGCCAGCCTTTTAACTACGCATGCAAAATACTGTATGTACATAATCATTTGGTTTCTCTCATAATGTTATTAGTGTGTCTGAATATATCTACAATAGAGGTTCAACCTCATAACAACGTGGCACAGATACACAAACTAGGACATCCTTTACTTTCTTTCTAAAACTGGCTTCTTATTTTAGCATTTTACTGACGTGACTACTTTATTCAAAATAGTCACTAATCATCGGGCGACATGAGGCAGCTGTTATCGTATCTAAACACCTTCTGCTGCAGTATTTCTTTTTAAACTGGGTAATAAATCAAACAATAAATCATTTAATCCATTCATCCCACCTTGTTTTCCTTGTATCTGCTGAGGTCAGCTATGCAGTACTCTTTAAACAGCTTATCGTAATACCTCTTGGCAAGGTCTTTTTCCCTGGAACAGAATAAGTCCAGAAGTAAGGTACAAGACAAGATAACTAAACCTTTTCAGTAATCAAAAGCGTGCTGGATATTAAAGCAGCCTGTGTGGGTGGCTGACTGTGGATGATCACCATGTCATTTCGTCCTCGTCCTCGTCCCTCCAGAGGAAGCGATGATTCTCACGCAGCACATCCAGATCTGTTTTGTCTTTGGCTCTAAGGGAAAAGAAAAGATGAAATATGCAGGTTTATAATCACAGATATGCAGATTAAGGAGAACATCACCACCAGTGAAATCTGTAAATCTGTAATTAATTACTATGGGGTGAAAACAATGCATAACCCACAGTCTGCTATGGTTAACATATTCTCATTAGTTTTCGCCTAGAGTGACAGCAGATGATGGATTGTCAAGCTTGACTGTGAGACACAATACTCACACAGAGCGTTTGAAGTCGGCCATCTGTCCTCCATAATAAAGTATGTAGTCACCGACAAACTTCTTATGCCGCTCATACTGGACACATCTGCTTAAGGTCGGACTCTCTTTAAATGTGATCGTTTGCACACTGTGAACCACAAAATTCATCCAGCATAGAATGAACACACCATATGGGACCGTTATATGATTTTTTTTTTTAACATATGTGTAAGGCATAATGTATGTAGTGTGATCAATCTGTTTGATTATTTCACACTGAAGACATTTTTTAAAAAAGACTGAGAAAGGTAAATTGAAAAAAGGATACAGCATTCATTGAAATCAGGTGGGCTCTTCTGTTCCTAGCTTCCTCTCTGAAAGACAGAAAACAGAACGAGAATAGTTATTGTGTGACATTGTACACGTAAATAACTGTATGATGTAGGTGGCAGAGGAGTAGCAGAGCACTCAAATCATTACAGGAGTTTGGCCTCTGTGGTGATGTCTGTGTGCATTTTAAATGATCACTGAATGTCACTGAATGAAGTCTCAATGAAGTAAATGTATGAGAAGTGAGAACGATGGAGTGACAGGAAACTATTATATAACACAAAGGGATTATGGTGGTGTTTGGTTTTATGTGAGGCATAAATTAATAACTAAAAAAATAAGTGTGGCAGTAATGACAAGTTTTCAATCAAGAAAATTAAAATTGGATTCCTCTCATTGTAATTGTGTCGTACATCATGTGCACACAAATTGCCACAAAATTTCAGTTTGATTGAATGATTTAATTTTACGATTGGCATATACTCACAACATTGATCACAATGTGAACAGATAAAATGCATGTGACTGGAAAGGAACAGAAATTATTTTGAGATGAGCTATTAAAATACATGATGGAACTGAGCAGGGAGCTCTGCCATGATTATAGATTGAAACAAAATGACCGATATACGTCACTACAATTTTACCTGTCCAGTTCATTAGAGTGTAAACTCCGGTGAGCCACTTTGGAGTGTCGACCTTTCTGGAATGGCTTCTGTAAGATTTCCTCCTCACGTTTCCTGAGAAGGGTACAAATAAATACAGAAAGCTTGTGTTAATGGATAGGCCTGTCAGTGTAAATGTACGGTCAGGGAGAGAAAAGTAAACACGGTAGAATAAGCACTTACATTTACTCAGAATTTATTAGAATGAGTTTAATTGATAAAGATATGATTGGGGCCATGTAATTATATGGTCTTTCGTTTCTACCTTTTAAGGCCTCTCTCTGAGGACTCTCCCTGCTCATCTTCATCACTGAAGTCGGAGTCATAGCCACCCCCTCCGTGCACCTGAGGAGACACAGTAACTCATTTGTGTTGGTGGAATCACATCAGACCACATGATGCAATTGCACACACAAACACACCTGCTTGCAGAATTATGCTTTTGTTTTTTTGTTTTTAACACAGCTGTGTGCATACATATACACAGGCATTCCGAAACACACACAGTAACCTTTTGACAGTTTGCACAACAGTCTGAATAATCAACAGAAAGGCTTGCCACTGTGGTAAGTGCGCCATCTATGCTAAAAACACGCACACGACCTGAAGCTACTCAACCACAACGTACAAACCCTATAAACCAAAAAGCAGAGCATCTGTATGTGGCCACTGATATGATACACTGAGTGTTTTGTACTTGATCCTTTAGCTTTAAACGTTAGTCCTGCCCCTGTAAAGTCATTTTAAACTTGCTTGCTAGCGAGGGGAAAAGTAACGTTACATACATTTGGTTTAGCATTAACGTTAGTCATTGGACTAACGTTAAACTTACAACTAAAGTGGCACACCGTTAGCTTTTGCTTAAACCGTAAGTGTAACTAGTAAAGCCGTCAGGAATCAAGAGAGTAAGGTTAACGATAACGATAGCAGGTGACAAAGGTAAGTTCACTCTGTGGGCAACTGGCTAACTTGTCTTTAGGCTAATGGTAACTGGCTAGTAACGAATTACAAAAGACGCTAAATATTCTTCCGTTCTTATTAGCATAAAAAATATTTTTGACCCTGAAGATATAGTTTACCTTCACAAGATTATCCATGGGTTTCCTCACTTTTCTCCATCAAATGCTGGCGATTGTTTACAAAATGAAAAGCGCGTCGCTAGTTGATGACGTAGCACAGAGCAAATCGCGATATGATGACGTTTAGTATAGCTTCATGAATTATTCTGGGAGGATCTGCTGAGAAATGATTACAATTAGTCTTCGTATCCTTTAACATACATACAGGAGTCAAATGAATGTGTTGTTGTGGTGATATTAAAACAGAATGCTTTATAGGTTTTGGGCTATAGGTTAACAAACGAGGTCTCTGACAGCCGTTTTGCATTCATGGTGTCATTTTATTTGTTTTTTCATGTTTATCTCTTCCACGCCTTCAATCATAGCCTGTCATCATGCCTATATGGATAGCCTAATTAATTAATTTATCCATCAACCCATTTCCCAATATTTATTGGAGAGCATCACAAAACCTGGTCCAATGAATAGAGTAATCCATTGTTAAAAACACATCAGAGATTGACTTGTATTTTGGAACAAGAAGCACAAATTAACTCGCAATTCAAAGATCTTATCGTTTATTTCCGCCGAGGGAGAGAGGATGAAGAGGCAACTGTATGGAAATAAAGAGGGCATTATGGGCTACTGTTTTGAATGTTTCGATATAACTGTCGGGTGAAAGTTCGCCACTGCAGTCCGGGAACAGAAGTCCATGTGTTTCATGACTTTTCCACTGCCCACTGAACTCAACGTTGTGTCTCAATGTGGGATTCAAAAAAGAGAGGAAGTGAGAGACAAATGCTAAAATGAGTATGAGTGCCTCTCATCCTTTGTTGTCTTAAGGTAAGCAGAAACATTTATGAAAGGCAGTTCTATGTTATTATCCCATGTAGGATATAATGTTATTCAATGCAGCAATCGGCTACCATAAATTAATCGTCTGAGCGTTAAGGCAATGAGGAAAAAATAATACTTTAATTAATAGCTTTTCATTTTTAGCCTGTACTTCTGGAGCTACTACCAACATTTTCTTATTGGCCAAAATATCACAAAATTATTGTAGGCTATATTTTTAAGCCTACGTTATAGGCCAAAACTCATCTTCTTTTCACAGTTAATGTCATTAGGTGGTATGGCAAAGCAGGGATGAAAAGCCTCTGAATGAGGGAGGCAGGTGCATTTGCACAGAGCCTCATGAATAGCCGCTTCCCATTAAACATGCACGGCGGCTCTGAAGCGCGCATAAATAATAGCTTGCAAAGACGATAAAAAAGCGCACCTTGGGGCCCTCCCCCCGTTCCTTCAGCTCTCCCTTTCTTCCTTTCCCTTTCTCTCTCACAGGATCTCTTATGTTTTTCTTTTTCTTCCATTCATGACCTACGAGACAACTTCTTTGTAAGCAGCTGTCTGATAAGGAATTGACAACAGACATTTACAAGCGTGTTTCATTTTTGCGGTGGGTTTGCGATAATTCCTTTTCATGACAAAAACAATCTGAGGCTGTTCTCTTGTTCTCTTGTCCTGTCTGTCCCGCATTTGCAATCCTGCGCCTTGCAGAACGAATCCGCTGGACTGGTGCCTTCCTATTGAGACGCAAGAAGCATAGACCCAAGGCTGCATCCGAGCCCAAAGGCACCCGCTTCTATATCATTAAAACAAACAAGACAGAAAGATATATTTTTTTAAACCCCAAAACACTTAATATTGCCTGTTAAACCCGGGGTTTACAAGTCTTGGAGGATTTTGCCGAGAAGTTGCATGTGCAGGAGTGATAGGGTAGTACTCGACCGGGACAGAAGGAATGGGATACCCGGGCAGAGAGGTGAGAGGATGGAGAGGATGGACGCTCCTGGTTTGGGTCGGCGTTGTCGGCTTGGTTTTAGCAGACGGGCGGAGAGTGAGGCAGCCCAGATGCCCCGCTGGATGCACCTGCACCAAAGATAATGCCCTGTGTGAGAATGTCCGATCCGTGCCCCACACTTTCCCATCCGACGTCGTTTCACTGTAAGTGGTCCTGAACCTGAATAGACTCTTGATTTTATTGTGTTACTTGGTAATTTGGTGAACTGTCAGGAGCGCTTGTGGAAATACTCTGTCTCCGCCTTTCAGTCTAGGTCTCATCTATCCCCTTAATAAATGTTCTCCATCCATTCAGATCTTTTGTCAAGTCTGGATTTAATGAAATCACAGGGGGGAGCTTTGTTCACACGCCTGCCCTGCAACTACTGTGAGTATCTATCTATCTATCTATCTATCTATCTATCTATCTATCTATCTATCTATCTATCTATCTATCTATCTATCTATCTATNNATCTATCTATCTATCTATCTATCTATCTATCTATCTATCTATCTATCTATCTATCTATCTATCTATCTATCTATCTATAAATCAATTTTCAGTGTTCAAAAAATAAAGGCAGGAGCTCCCCAGGGGACTTGCATTGAGGCTCATATGCAGATTTTAAAGGAGGATTCTCTATAATGGTGTCAGGATTATGCAATAGACCACATGGCTGCAGCTACTAACAGCAGGGGTTGGTTAGAGAGGAGCCTGTGCTCACTGGGAGGATATAGAAACTGTTCTTTTCTGTTCTCCAAAGATAGCACTTTAGAAAAAGAGCCTACACACGTAGCCTAACTGGGGAGTTTATCTTACAATTCCTTTTGCATATGAAATGCATTATTATACATCTTGGTAGGAGTAGAGTCTAGTGAGTATGTCTTACTGCAAATCTGTAAATTAACAGTAAGGCCAGGCTTAACCGTGCTTTCTAATCACGGTTCTTTCAGTTTATTGCAAGCATCACATTTTTCTTGGTATAAGTTCTCTCTCTAAATCAATCTAGATGTGCATGAACTCTCAAATGTAGCAGTCTTGTGACCAGAAGGAGGTTAAATTTAATTGTGTCAAGTAAATAAGTGGCGTTATTTAGTGCCAAGGTGACCTGGAGTGTCTTAACCTCCATTAAGTACTGTACTTAATCAATGGGGCTTCTCTGTGGTCAGCAGTGTGGGTGTACAGGTTCACTGTCACCAGTTTGGTGAATGGGCAGTAAGAAATAGATAAGAGACTGACATCTTGTAAATAAGGTCTTGGTCTCTTTTTTTAAAGGACATTTTGGTTTTAAAATGTTGATGAGATATAACTTATTCTGAGAATAGATATTGGCCAAACTTTTTCACTGGACTTATACGGCCTTAAAATTAAAACCACACAAGTTCTCAAAATAAGATACAGTAATGTGGACAATATATTATTGTTGGTCACCATTCTTTCATTGCTGGTTTAAAGGGTGAGTCAGAAACATGTGGGAGGAGGCATCCATTTCTCTCTTTCATTCATTTCATGAAAACCAAGTAGGAGTGAGCTGGCTTTTCTCTGTTGCATTCATTTCATTCATTCTTTAACCATAATCTGTGGGCAGGAATCCCATCTGAGTCTGCTGTCCGTTACAGTGACTCTTGCATACTTTCCCTCTATTTTGGACTTGACGTTGCTGTTGGCAATATTCAACAATACATCACAACATTTATCCTGACATGATTAAATGAGTTTAAATATACACTGCCATGGTTTGTTATAGTACCAAACATCAACCCAGTCCAACTTAGTTATGAAGTTATGAGTCATGAAACATGAAAAACAACATAGTTTGGGACTTAGGAATGACGTGGGATACGTAATAGAATCTAGGTTTGTACTGTAGCTTTAATTAAATCAAATACAATTTTTACTGTTTGTTTCTTTTTCACAGATTGTTCACAGCAAATTCATTTGATCTAATTGATGAGGACGCGTTCCTGGGTTTACCCCATCTTGAATACCTGTAAGTATTAATCGTTAATTTATTAATGATTTATATATACATCTGTGTGGTGAACGGACATCAACTACACAAACTGTCTCCCAGCTGCATACTGAATTGTGAATTCTGTTGCAAGGCGTACTCCGCCATCATTGCTGGCATTTAAAAGCCCCACCACACATCTGTTTTCACTTATGTTGCCTGATTATGGGACGACAACTTTATCATTCTTTTTAGTTCATAAAGTTTGCTGACTTCCCATAATGCCCAGCCTGGCTCCATCCAACATCAGCCACAAGCTACAGGAACTGAAAACACTTGTTTGGTTGTGCAGGGCTTTTAAAGAATTATTCCTTTTGTCTTTTTCTCTAATATGAATATTTCTCCGGATATCTTGTCAGAATACAGTGTAATATGTATTTAGGACAGTTTTCTACAGGTAGAAGACTTGCAGATAACTAAAGGTTTTCAAAGGTTTTTAGTGTCACAGTGAGATTACTTGTATATAGTGTTCATCTATCGTAATCTATCAAAAATGCTAATGAACTATGTCTTGTTCACAGATTTATTGAAAATAACAAAATTGCATCGATATCCCCATATGCTTTCCGGGGCCTGAAAGCACTGATACATCTGTAAGTATTTTGGTTCTGTGGTGGCCATGTTGGAAACCAGTTTTTAATTAGTCTCCGCTTCCTTCCTTCCTTCCTTCCTTCCTTCCTTCCTTCCTTCCTTCCTTCCTTCCTTCCTTCCTTCCTTCCTTCCTTC
>JAPMOB010248379.1:0-19744 GCA_029875015.1 Lepomis gibbosus
CCCCCCCCCGTCCAACAGTTCTACAGTTTGAGTGACTCACTAAAATGCCTTTTACTGTCCAGCTGTCACAATATAGGGGAGAGATTCTTATGGTCACCTTCAGCTGTTAGCATATACTCACAACAAAGGCCAGTGGTAAGCTGAATTTTTTTCCCCTGGCTTTTGCCTCTCAGGCGACATACAGCCTGCCTTAACCATCTTATTGGCTTTTAAAGTAAGCAGACACTACTTAAAGGACTGAGAAGATAGATTTCACCCTCATATGTGTCTGTTGAATAAAAAGAATAAGCCAGTAGCGGCTTAGCTTAGTTTAATTTAGCTTGAAGGCTAAGAAAGGAAATACCTAAAGCACTAAAATTAAACATAAATGAAAGGTAGTGGAGGGCACTCGTGCTTGCATGACCACTTGTTTGCGGTTTAAACTACAAATACAGCCTTGTCTGTCTTCACCAAGATATCATGGCAATCGGTGCAATAGTTGCATTTATTTCAGTCTGGACCAAATTGACAGACCGTCCGGCAGACAGACGTGTTTCTTTGCCAGGCTGATATAGATTAAAGCAAGACGTAAAAAAAAAGCATTTAATTTCCCCAGTGGTTGAATAACCACAGTCTTTGCTGTTTCTCTTTAGTTCTTAAAGCAAACCTACACCCTTAATTTACTGTATATGCTTGCAAATGCTACTGTATGCCAAGTTGGGAAAGGGGTTATCCAAGGGCTCCAACTGTGTGTGTGCATTTTCAGGTGCCAGCACTGAGGCTTGGCACAAAGCAGGTAGTGCCACCAAGAGGGGCAGGTGCACTGGGGCATTGTCCATCTGGCCATTGTGGGCAGGACAGGTGCTACCTGTCAGCAGTTAGGGAGGGAGAGAGAGAGCGACAGAGGCACTCAATATAGCAGTTGCTCAGAGTCAGAGTTCATCGATGGGATGCAAAACTGACAGACAAAAATCAAGCTGAATTCCTGAGAAGGCAAAATAATGAAGAGGTATGTAGTCTGCCACAAGCTCTCTCTCACACATACAGGCACACACAAGTAAATAAAGCCGAGCTGTCACTTAAACCTGTGAATACATCCAATACAGATATGCACACACACGCATATATCACCTCATTACATTGTGACTGTCAAACAGGCAGATTTTCTCTATTATCCACAGAAATAAGGGAAACGGACAGTCGGTGAGAGTCGTTAGCCAAAGCCTGGTGAACTCAAGGCAAACCTACCTGGTGTGGAACAGCGGAGCTCAACAAAACTAGACACCGTATTGCAAATCAGCAGAAAACTCAGCTCCTTCTGGCTCGCGCACACCTGTACGCTGACTTTCTCAACCTTTGCCCTGTCTGTCTGTCAATTTGTGCAGCACCTCTCCATTAGGTGGGCGCTGACGTGGCAACTCCTGGCCTGAAAACAATGTTGATTCTCATCATTGCTGCTAACAGATTTCATGCAGGGCCACTCTTAACCTGGAGAGCCAGTTTGCCAGAGTTATTTTCTCACTCCATTACGGTGCAAATAGAAAACAACAGCGTGTAGCGGAGTCTGCTTTACACAATGCACCGCTGCTACAAGTGAGTTGGCAGCAGTCGTGCATTGTTCTGACTGCTTGTCTTTCCAGGCTATTTCCAGAAGCACTTTAAAATGCGCTCCAGTCAACGTGAATGGTACCATGAATACATTTCAAGGGCCGTGCTGCCAGACGCTTTGCAAAAGGCGTCGTCCCCGACTTGAGGAGACGCTCGCTCTCAATCTATCTTCCAGGGGACTGAAACGAACACAGTGCTATCAGCGTGTATCATTTTTGCTCCACATCCATCAGCGAGCTGCTGTTCGCTAACCGCCAGCGAGCGCCCTGCGAGAGCACGCAGCACTTCCCCCTTCCACTTCTGTGCGGCGGGCAGCGGCAGCACAGCAATTTGCCTCTGATTGTTTCCCATTTTCCCTCGGCGAGTTGAAGCTCGGACGCAGACGGAGGCCAGGAACAGGGAGGTTTGTGCGAGGAGGGAAACGAGGATGGTTAAATGGAACACATTCGCATACAAACAGAGACAGAGTTGCCCTCACACACATACGGTGCAAGAGGCCATGTGCCATGAGGCCATTTTTCATGATTATTGTGACCGGACCCAGAGAGCTGAGTGCTAACACCGCTGACCTCAACAGTGGGTCACCACAGAGGGAACAAGTGTGTGTGTGCATGTGTGTGCTCGAGTTTGATCTTGTTGTTTGGGGGCACCAGACCGCTGCTGCACACGTGCCTCGCCGTTTGTGCAATAACTCATCCCTCTGCCCCGGAGAGCAGAGCCGTCCAGCTATTTCTGCTCATAGTCATTACCGTCACCGTCAATATTACCTCCTCCACGACTGCCCCCTTCAACTCCACACCGCCCAAGAATCACACACACACGCACACCCCCACACACGGCTTGTTGTTCTGCAGGTCAGAGCCAGAGTCCAAGAAGTGTGGACTCATTGGCAGGCAGTGTGAATAACAAGAATTGCAGGGAATACTAAGTCAAAAAAGGGCTAGTGTTGTGCACTCTCACACTATAGATAGAACACGGCCGAGGTCTTCACTCTGCTGTTTCACATACTCGACTAACTAGCGGAGACCTGCCAGGAAGAGGTGGTAAAAACTCCAATAAAAGCAGCTTCTTTCAATTATACGTGAATCATTTTGTTCCAAAATTAGACGTAAAAGACACTTCCTCTTTAAAAATGACTGATAGTACAAAACTAATACAAATTAAAGTACTTTTTAAAGAATCCCTCGCAAATTACTTTTCTTGGGATCCTCTGCCTGACTAAATGATAACTCTTGTAAAGAGTAGTTCTTCTATATTTTAACGATGCTGAATAATGAATTCAGCGAGTTGAATAATTGAGCTTCAAGTAATGATTTTTCCTCCCCCCTCCGATATATGAATATGTAGCGCCCGTTTTCACGTATATTCAATAGCAAGGTATCAAAGATAATGCTCAGCTCGTACTGCTATGCTGGCAGCTCGGCTATTCAGAGGCTTTTTACAACACTAATCCACTTATTAATTCATAATAGGAGCTGTAATTCCTTATCAGAGGATTAACTTGAAGCACCTAACTCAATGCATGTATCAAATGGGAGCAACGGTTGCTTCACTATCAAGGCTTTGGACAGAGACAAGTGTTCACAATGTGGGCTAAATATAAGCCAGTGCCCAGTGCAGCCATGACCTCTAGTGACCCATATCACTGCAATAATAGCTGTGGAATGAATTGTTAACGTGTTTGCTAAATTAAACAGGAAACTTTTTTTTTAGGTTCTTTCCATTGTGGTCCAGGAGTGGGCTTTGTTGTCCCGATAAACACAAACATTAGATGCCAGGAGTTTTTAAATGATGCCATATGGGAGGATATCTCCGAGTCTGTTTGTAAGTGTGCGGCTGAGTGTGTGTGTGTGTTTGTGTCCACAGTCGCAGCAGCCAGCCCAGCAAGGCTCTTTCAAGTCGACAGCCAAATAAAGTTAAAGGCAGTTAGATGAGGAGTGAGGCACGCTGCCAGAGGTCACACCGCTTTGGATGATAATCTGTCTCCTTTTTTCCCCCCTAGTTTTTCACCAACCACCTTAAATGGAGACAACTCATGTACAAGTTAGGCTATTTATATCTGGGCCGTCTGCAGCCAAGGTGAAAAAAAAAATAATTTCTCGGTTTGACCAGATTAGCAACATCTGAGAATGGATTGGGGATCACATTTCCCCTTCAACTGGCCCGGCTGGGTTTAACCATAATAAAGACTAATTTCTGCTAATGTTATTACAGTAGAGCTCGCTATTTCAGCATTAATAAGCATATGAGTATCAAAACCCCAGAAAGGAGGGCAAAACCTAAATTTCCTACTAAGTGTTCTGCAATAATCTTGAAATTTAAGGATGTAAAAGAGCAATTAGAGGAATAAAAACTTAAAATCATGCCTGATAATAGACAAACAAGCTGATGCCTATGTATTCCACAAAGCAATATTACAAAATGTTCTAAAGAAGAATGCTGTAAGATAAAGTAAAAGAACAAATGAAATGCACTTATTGAACCCAAGGGGCCATTTGAAACAGGTGCTGCAGTCATTAATAGCGATCCCTGTTGTGTGTAGTGTGATAAGGTTAATCTGGGCGGATGCTGTTCTTTTATCTAAATGTTACACTGTAGTACTTGCTGTATCTGAGTTTTTTTTTTTTCCTGCTTAGTCACTCTTGCACAGGTAAACTGAAATGCAAACGAGCTGGAGAGAGAACGTGGCAAGAGACCAAGAGTCAAATGATGCTAATGGATTGCACACCCTTTGATGTTTGAATGTAGCTGGAACCAATTTGTGCCTATAGGGTTCACAGTAGACACAGTACGGCTGTGGAGTGCAGCAGCAGTTGAATGTGCACCCTACAGTACCAACCAGAGGATCGCTGGTGAGGAAAATAGAGTACATAATTAGATAAATATTGGAGTTTTAGGCCCACAGTGAAATAGTTTACCTAAAACTGCGTGGGCTGTTTGGATGCAGATTGTATGCTTTGGTTGACAGCTTGGGAAAAGGTTGTGATGGAACTAAAGAGGTTTAGTTGCTGTTCAGTATTACTTAATATTATTTATAATTGGTAAACCTGTCTGTATTTTGTGTTATCAAATGTTTCTTGAACTATTTTAGTCATTGATTAATCGCTTCAGTCATTGCCCACCATTTGCTAGTTCAAGCTCCCTCAAATGTGAGGATTTGATCATTTCTTCTGTCATACCTGCTGGCAAACTGAATATCATTGTTCAATATCTGGTTTTGGGCAGCTGAGACATTTGAGGACGTCATCTTGAGCTGTGGAAAATTTCAGCAAGTGCAACCCCATCAGCTGAAGTTACTAGTTACATTTCCGATTAAGAGTCTACGTGCAGAACCAGTGATCAGTTCATAAAATAGTATAAAACGTACCTAAATAGTCCAGTATTTTCACACTCAAAGGGGCCATTCTGCAGAATGACTGCTTTTTACTTCTGTACTTTGTAATGCAGAACTTGTAATGGAGGGTTATTATAGTGTGGTATTGAAACTTTCACTCAGATAAATGACCTGAATACTTCTTCCACTGCTGGAATCAAATGGAAAGAGTTGTCCGCACACTGGAGAAAGTCTATCTCACCTCAGACAAACACCATGGATCCTAAACAAAGAAAGCTCCCCTCAAATACATTAAGCACGGAGGATAATCCATCCAGTCCAGCAGTGGCTACTAGGGTTCATAAAAATCAGATAATTGAAAAGCCACAGCCTCACCTCCTTTCTTAGCTCCACTCCTTTCAACCCCTGCCAAGTGTAACTGCAAGCGAGCAAATAAAAATCTCAGACAGCTATTAATAATTTATTTGCCCGATATCGACTCTTATTCCATTGTGTTTTGTCGCAGCTCATTAGAAACTGGCTGGCTTGGCACAGTAATTGGTCAATAGGGGTGATAGATGACCGCCATAGATGAGCTCCCAAAATCCTTCTTCCTCTTCTGCAATTTCTTCTTACTTCATTTATTATGCGACATCTCTTTGGGGAATTTTCCCCCCCACACCATTCCATCCAGGAGCATCCGGAATGATATTTACCGAGTCAGGAATTGGCTTCATGAGAGCTATATTGGGCCGTATCTTTATGATGCCAATGGTGCTTCAATTCCTTCTATGACTCGAGAGATATGGAAGGGTAATGGTCTCCTGCTATGAGTACTTTATCCTACAGGGTGAATCTAATTCAAAGACCTCTCTCCCTGTGCAAGTCCCAGGGTCGATGATATTGTACAAAATAATAATAAAAATGCTGTCAGCACCGCCGCAACAGAAATCAATGAGGAAACCTTGAATAGCACCATGTTTCCTCGAACACACCTGAGTTCAACAGGAATAACAAGAAGCTTCAAATACAGCAAGCAGGGAAAAGAGTATGTCATATATCATACGGGGGGGGGACAAAAGCACACTATTCCACATATGGTGAATAATGAGCGCTTGCAGACAAAACATTCGCGGATACCCATGGCGACCAGACATCTCTGAAGACAGCAGGAAAACAACCACATGTACACAAGTAGGTGCACACATACACAAATCCCTCCACACACACACACACACACACACACACACACACACTTCCAGGAGGTGACACAGACAAGTACTTACTGTTCTGTTCAATCTATAAATTCCTCCCACTGCGTTCCTGCCTTAGGGCTCTTCGCCGTCATCCATCATCTCTTCACCCCCCTTTGTCCCTCACCTCCTGTCCTCCAACATGAAACCAAGAGAGCCTGTACATTGTATGTGTGTGTGTGTGTGTGTGTGTGTGTGTGTGTGTTTGAGAGAGCAGTGACATGTGACGAGTGGAGTCCTATCCTGGGCACTGGCCTACTGATGTGACAGGCCTACTGCACAACCTTATTGACACACACGCACACACCATTGTCACTGACCAAACTTGATTTAGTTAAGCCTGAATGTGTCTCCCCTCAAAGCCCCCTGCAGAGCGGTCTCCAGTACAGACATACATGTATGCATGCACAAAAACACTCGCCAACAACACAGCCCCAGGTCAGAGCCACATGCCCTGCAGGGGCTGCCAGGGGGCAGGCTTTTGTCGAGAAGGAGGACCCCGAGGTGGACAAAGAGCGAGACAAGCCCACGGTGGGCTCTGACCATTCGTCTTCTTAATGGCCCTGTCACAATTCATAATAGATTTTAATTCAGCTATGTGCCACGCAAGGGGAAAATGAGGCTTTTATGATCCGACGACGGCCTGAACAGCAGGATGTGGCCGGAGTCCAAAAACGTTGGCTCAGATGACAGGCGGGAGAGGAGTTGTTCACCACCAACAGGCAGCTTTGTGGTGATTAGAGCTTGGGACAGCTTCAAATCGTCTTAAGTCTTAGTTTGCCATAGAAAAGCTTTTACATCTCAGCTGGAATAAAAGAGTATTTCATTTATTATGTAGACTGTTGCCTTAGTGAAATTAATTCACCATCAAGTGTAGTGCTGAAATAATTAGTTAGCTGATGAGCTGAATGCTAATTAAAGAGGCTCCAAACAACAGCGCCACAGAACATTTGGTGACTGGGCCAGGACTGAACAGGTTTTGTCAAAATATGCTGAAGCTGTTTGTGTGGTGATTACCTGAAACATGTCCCTATCTGTCTGTTTTACATCTTTGCTCCCTGTCATCGCAATAACAACAGGATACTGATTTGAACTTCAGTCCATCATCAAGGGGCAGCTACATCTGCCTACGTGTTCGTAATACTGCTGCAAATCTATAGATATAGATATATCTATATCTATTTTTTTAAAGGACCCGTTCCACAATTTCTTAAAACCCGAAAATCAATAAGGTCCGAACTTAATACTGCTATCAAGACTAACAGGTCTTATAATGTCATGTTATGTCTTAAGCTTCAGATCTGGATTAATTTGAAACGCCATGAATAAGAAAAGTAATGTTTTTTAGCAATGGCACTGAAATGCGGTATTAAAAGGGCCTGTTTATAATCAGGCTGCAGCCTCTGCTGCTCTTTGTCAGTTCCTACACACACCAGCCAGCAGAAAGAGATGCCACGCCGTCTCGATGGAAATGGTGAAGTTAAGTTGGCTCCAAACTACTCCAGTTGCTGACAGCTACGCTCGTTACTGTTAAGTACGAGAAAAAAACCTTAGCGAGTAAAAAGACAATACATCATCAATACACCTGAGTGTAAGGTAAACATGTAGAAAGGTTTAATTTAAACTGCTCAATCCTCAGTCTCTCATCCTGTATGATCATACAAGCACAGCTAATGTTAGCTTGGCAATTAGCCAAATGTTGCAAATAAGCTAAAAAGAAAGCTCAGTTGTCTTAAAATCTGGCACATTGTTAAAAACCTCAGCTGCTAGCTGAGACAAACCAGCCGCTCCTCCTTCTACCAGGTAACGTTACTTGCAGGAACTGAATAACAGAGAGGAGAAGGAAGAATGGGGGACTGATCCAGACTGAGTTATTCTTTTTAAACGTCACTCAGTATTGTGGTGTCAGATATTAGGTTTATATATAGTGACTTTGCTGTTGTAAAGATTAATGTTGCTGCTCTAGAAACAACATTTAGCTGTAGGGCTATTTAAAATATTAAAATTCTAATCCTATAATTAATTGAAAAACAACGAGGCAGCTAATATGCACACTTCAATATACCGCAAATCATATGTCAACGTTTTCGCACAATAAATATTTTCCTCATACCATGCAGGCCTACCTCAAGCCCGTTGGGTCTGGTCTTACCAAATAACCGTCAGCAAGTAATAGTAAAGTATCGATAGTAGTATCGATAAAGAATCGGATCATTAAGCAGTCTCAATAAGGGTATCAGTATCAATAAAAATTAATGATCCTCATCCCTAATAGAATATGTGTGGAATGCAAAGACAAATGTGGCGTGGGAGCTGTGATCTGACACCCGGCCCTTTGCCAGTCCACAAGAACAATGTCAATAGAAAAGGTTAATCATTCAGAAAAAACGCAAAACATGGGTTTGCTCCCACACAGGTCCCCACTACTGATTTTCTATGACATAAATGCAATACCTGTGACTGTTGGTCGGAGAAAACAAGTAATTTGAAGAAGTCTCCTTGCGATCTTTGAAACTGTGACAGACTTTTCTTCTCATTCATCAGGCTGACGTTTGTTTCCATTTGTGAGAGTTTATTCTGCCCTAACCAATCAGCAGCGAGTGGCATATCCATCCAATCATCATCATCATCTTCAGTCGACACATATCTGCGGCAGCGGTTGCTAGAAGCAGTCGAGTTTGTTAAATCAATCATAGAAACATGGCATGTCGCCATTTCTGTGGCCATTTTTCTGTCACCATTAACCAGGCAAAGATTCCTCACCCTTTTCCCAAGTTTTCTGCACCAAATGATTAATCGGTTTAATAGCAAATGTAGTCTTTAGTGACAAAGTGCCCGAAGGGTGTCGGGGCATGGTAATGATTCTTCCTCAAAATAGATAGGATTACAAGAGTCTCAAACTTGCTGTTGAGCTGGTAAAGACTCCACACTGTCCTGCACGCACTAAAGCTGTCATCCCACTCAAATTCTCAAGATCAATGTGCTTTGAGAAGGAGGTGAGAGTAAATACTGGAAACAAGAACAATAGCAGAAAATGTTTTTTTTTGTCGTGGGATCTTCTGAATTTGTGTGGAACCGCACCCGTGGGGCTGAAATGGATCAAAATCTACATGCAGAGTGCAAATTTAGAAACACAATACACCCACATCATTGCGTTAAAAGGGTTGTTATCAAAGCACCAATTGTATCTGAAAAGAATGAGCGAGAAAGTGGTAAGAATCCTAAAAATGTTACATATCCGTAGGGAAAAAGGATTGTCTGTCTTTTTTTTTTTCTTCTTTTTTTTTGAAATGGCCATTTTCTCAACTTTCCTAACTTTTCTCCAAAAAGTCAGAGTTTAGACCCTGCAGCTGAATACAGCAGTTGGTTGCTTGTATGGCTCTCTGCTCTTGGCTGTGTAAGTTGCTGACTCACCTCTGCCTCCAGGCTCTGTACCAGCCAGCTAGCCAGCCGGCCGGCCGGCTGACCAGCCAGCTCTGTTGACAAATTGATATCTGATCTGTACTGCAAGAGGCGGGGGCACAGACTATTCCAGTGTTTCGGCTGTCCGCTGCCAACTCCAAACAGCTGAGGGATTAGCTACAGGCTCTCTGAGGCTGAACTGTTCATTGACGGGATGAGGCGAGTGGTAAACGCTATGACCAAATCAGACTAATGAGAGAAAAATCTCAAGTGTGTAGTGGGTTAGAAGAGGTATTAATGTGTTTTTGGCAAAGGGGAGTGATCATCCATGTGTTTGTGTGTCTTTGTGCTGAAAAACATCAATGTGACAAAGCTGCTGTAACTGAGTGTGTGCGTAAGACTGCAGCACTATGTGTGTGACCACAGGGCAGCCAGCTGTGTAGTGGAATGCGATGGATGTGGCTCTGCCGCTATTCTCGGTGCTTTCACACTGCGTGTGTGTGTCATCAACATGGCAGAGGGAGTTCAGCTATTTCAAAGTGGAGTCCGGATTCCTGGCATTAGTGTCTGCACGTGTGTGTGTGTGTGTTTGAGTGAGAGAGAGAGTGTATGAATTGTTTCCATGTGTGTTGGGTGCGCGTTAAGGTCACTGAGTCACATAAAACCCAAACAGAAGCTACACTGCAAACCATTACAATGTAAATGACAACTATGACACTCCTTTTCTTTAATTCTATCCAGAATCAATTTGAAAGGCAATTATTTCCACTTTCCTACCTTTTATTATTTAAATTTTACATTAAGCTGACGCTTTTATCCAAAGCAACTTACAATTGCTATACATGTCAGAGGTCGCACGCCTCTGGAGCAACTAGGGGTTAAGTGTCTTGCTCAGGGACACAGTGGTGGATGGGTCACAGTGGGGAATTGAACCCAGGTCTTGCACACCAAAGGTATGTGTCTTATCCATTGCGCCATCACCACCCATTATCATATATATAGCGTATTTTAGCCAAAGTAGTGGCATGACTGTAGGGATGGCAAAGATAGCTCCGACCACCACTTTTGTCCCCGCTAAAATATCTCCACAAATATTAGATTTGACATTTTATAGACATTTATGGTCCTCTGAGGATGAATCCTAATGACTCTGGTGATTCTTCTAGCGCCACCTGCTGGTCAAAGTTTCCTACTTAGTTTAAGTTAAGTAAAAAACTTATCCTGTGAAAGATTTTGACATCTACTGGATAGATTGGCACAACATTTTGGAGATATTCATGGTTCACTGATGATATATCTTTTTAACTCTGGTGATCCCCTGACTAATCCTTTGCAATGCTCAGATTGATGGTTTTGATTTGATGTATTATCGACAAAGAATAATTATTTGTAAAGATTTAGGTGAGCCCATGATATTTTTTCCCCTCAAGCACCATCACCAGTGTTAGCTGTACTTTTTGTTTTGTGCGAATTTGCAAATGCTAGCATGATCAAATGCTAAGCTAAGATGTTTTAAGAGGTTTTTTTTATTGCCCTCCAAACATCAGCATGTTGGCAGGGTCATTGTGAGCATGTTAACATGTATTAGTATTTAGCTTTTGTGGCTACATAGTCACAGAGCTGCTAACATGGCTATAGACGCTTGTTTTGTCGTATTTTTTTTTTAAATTAACTATTTACTTATTGGTAAAATTAACTTATTGCACTAGCAAATAATTATGGAACTATCAATGAATGTGTGATGTGTACTATGACATATTTCAAGAAAAGGTTACTGAGTCAAATGAAACCTAAACAGGCGCTACACTGCAGAAAATTACAGTCACAACACTTGACGCCATCTATCATAACTACACATAAATACCTCAAATCTTCTTGGAAAGGGATAAGACAAATTAAATCCCTTGCTTCTATTTCCATTTTGCAGTGTACAGTTCAGGGGGATTTTTCCAGTGTGTTACCGTCCTACCTATTCCCAAAAATATCAGTAATCCTGTTGTTGCCTCACACAAACATAGAATCTCTATTACTGTGGTAACCACCACACACATTCCTGTGTAGACGGTCACGGCACCCCCCAGCTCACATGTTCCGTAAACCATGCTGCTCTATTTTCAACCACAATCTTTCCCATCACCAGGCGGTACCTCCCCACACACACACTGGCCTTATCTGCCACAATGAAATCTGATACAGACGCTTGAGTGGTATGTCATTGCATCTCGATCCAGCCATTCTCCAGGATGAACCCCGAGTCTTTGGTCTCAGTCTTTCTCTGCAGCGGTCAGAACGCTCTGCCACTCTAAAAGCCTGATGTTGTTAGAGAAATCTAATTTTAAACAGGGAACAAACCTATGTATCCGTCAGTACTTCAAAAGCACACATGAGTCACTCCTTAAAGAAGTGTTCTGAGAGCAAAGATCCGAAGATGACTCACAACATCAAGATTTCTACTTTCTTTCATGCCAGTAATCATTTTGTAAGAGCAGGTGTCCACTGTGTTCAAATGCTCCTTATTTAGAAATAAACTCATTAAAAATACATCAAGAATTGTCTTTACAAGGCGTTAAATCTGTTTGGAAAATGTTTTGCAAGTCAAGACTAAATTTTAAATCTGTACCAGGCATCAAAACAGAAGACTAATCCTATTTTTAAAAAGCACAAGTGTGAGTAAAAAACAAGGCAGTTGCTATTCAGTACAAAGTTCTGCTCTCAAAACCAGTGAGTTTCAATTTCAAGGACTTTTAGGGAATCGAGATAAGGCTCTGACAGACATAACATGGGGGAAGGCTCTATTCTCCCTGACACAGGAGCAAGCGAGGCATCGATCGGGGAGTTCGCGCAAACATGTGCCGTACATTTACAAGACCTTGACCAGGGCCTGGGTCCACGACAGGCAATTCCATTACTCACAGTCAGGGTGAAAGGTCCGGGAGCGATCAATACATGGAGGATGGAGACAGAGATAGAGACTTGGATACAAAAAAAAAATGCACCATGCCACTCTGTGGTTTTGACCCTCCAACAAAAGGTGTTTTGGAGAGAAAAACAAACGTACTTTGACCCTGGTGAACTGCAGAAAACATAATATTTGTTAGCAAAGGCACATTATTCAGGTTACTGGCAGGTGAACAAGTACTCAGTATGACATTAGCTGTATCCTGAGGTGAGAAAAAAAATGTATCACCGCAGAAGTGGCATGGATTTCTTCAGACTAGAAGGGCATGTTTATGTATTTACAGCATTTGTTTGTTCAGGTAGCTGTTATTTCTTATTTGGAGGTTGTCAGGTTATCAAATAAATATTCAATCTCAACTAAAAGCCACATCACAAAGGAGGATAAGGCATTCATGTTGCATAACCATTTGCAGAGGTAGCGTGGGTGCATGGGGGGCGGCCGACCCAGGGCCCCGGCTGGGTAGGGGGCCCCGTACGTGCTTCTACTACATTCTTCTCAGCTCTCTGTGGCCAACTTCCTCATCTTGACAGGTGAATCTAGCAACTACCACAGGAGAATTTCAGAAAAAGAGTGTTTTGACTGCTGGATTTGTTTAGATTTTGTTGATTTGGTGATTAGTTCTTGCTTTTTGTGCTTCTGCGTAGTTAAATTGTTTCTTTTTTGTCTGATTTAACTGTGTTTGTTGTTGATATACCATCGGAAGTCTGGACCGGGTCTTTTATTTTGAAAATTGACAGGATTCTCTGCCGTTGCTGTGTCTGACTTCCTGCCCGGTTCATCTTCATCTTGACGCTGGGACCCATCTGGGACGCACTGCAGCGCTTCTGGTGTGAGCACAAACATTTACTAGAATGGCCGCGATCCACTCCGGCGGCAATGACGCAGACGGAGGTCCGGGGTCAGGAAAACGTGGTTTAAATGACTTGGTAGCAGGCGGGCCCCGTGATGAAGCCTCGCCCCCACTGTGTGGAGAGTCTAGCTCCGCCCGTGCATAACATAACACAAAAACTGCATTGTTTACAACAGCTTCCCAGCTCCTTCTTCTTCATTTCCCTTTTTATTGGTGCTTTACATCCTTTATGGTGCATTACTGCCACTAATGGTCAATACCAGTAGCAAACTATGACCTTTGGACTAAGGACTGAGGCCTTTTATATTTATTTAAGTAAAAATACACACACAATGCACTGTGTTCTCTACATTTTTATCACATTTCAGAGCATAAACTAGCAATATGATGCTTAAGATATAATATTACAAATGAGTTGTTGCATCCATGGACAAAATCCAAATGTGTCATTTACAATGATCCAATCTTCGAACAAAAGATAGCGGCGCATAATCAACACACAGCACACAGACAGATGACTTACAAAGCGCAATAATGTGAATCAATAGGCACACAAGCACAGCTTACAGTCTGACTATTATGGGTGAGCCCGGGCGCTCACATATTTTACAAATACTTGTTACGGCTGAATAGAGAGGACCAATATTTGTAATCAGAAAAACACAATGCAGAAGCTACATTTTCTGAAGCTATGTTTTAATCTCTCTCTCTCAGCCAAATCTATTTCAAAGCACTTTGTCTGCCTCTCCCTTGGTGCCTAACCGTTTTAAGATGCTAAATGCTATCAGTCTAAATATCAATTCAGTGCAACAAAGACATAATTCTGCTGTTAAATCAGTCTATCAGTCATAGTTAAGTAACCAGCCCCCTAAGTATTTTACTGTAGTATTAATCATCAAAAACACAGCCATGACCTGCTAGCTTCATAAAACATTTGAACCGTCCCTCTGATGAAACATTTTAACAAGTAGCTGCTTACAAGATTAAAACTGCCTCACCAGTTTGTCTTGCTGTGAGAGGAACGTAACGAGAAAAAAACAAACTACCTCAGTAAATCTAAATCAAATCTTCAATGACATTTGTTTCAAACAAGAAGCAACAATACTACTAATACTTATACTAATACTTCCCTACTTTACCAGACTTTAGAAATGGCTGTCCTTGCTGTTAGCTTCCTTGAGGACTTCTAGTGATCCAGCACTACTTATTGGATAAAAAAAAAAATCTTCACTATAAAAAGTCTAAAAAGCCAACGGTGTTAGGAAGGTTACTTTTTAACTTGCGTCCATGTCAATTAGTTTTAATGACTTTCAAGTCTTTTCTCACTGCATATTTGTTCCGCTTTAATGACATTTTTACTCATGCCGAGTGCATGTCAACATGAATGGGAAGGACTGCAGAAGTGGAGTCAAAACTTACTGGATGTATTTTCAAGTTTTAAAAAAAAGTTCACACAAGTTGGGGTTGGGGTGTTTGTAGTCAGCGGGGCTCGCATGCGTGCCTGCATGCATCCATGTGTGAGAGTACAACTGTTTTGACACCATGTTCCGCCCCGCTCACTTCACCGGTGTCAGATGCATTGCGCTAGAGCAGTTTTTCTGCCCTCAGCTGATGAAACGTTGCATCGGCTGGTGTGCGCTCCCCTGGAAATAATCGGCATAATATATTTACACTTTTGAAGAAAACAATTATCATAAATTACAAATTTGTAGCCCGCCTCTGTCAAAGATTCGCATGAGTGCTCTGTGGTTGCAATATTACAAATACACTCGCTGGGCTTTCTGTGCGTTGTGATGGAGTATGAACAACAAGCGGCCCTTTTTTTTTTGTTTCGGTGGAACATGCCTTCGTTTTTTAATGAAGTGCCGGCCGTTCCGAATGAGGACTCAATGAGGCATAGAATGGGGCCTCTCCAGCCCTCCCCTAGCTCTTTTTTTTGTCTCTTCCTCCCTCTCGTCTCTGTGCGTTTGAACCTCTTGTACCCCTCATCTTTTAGAGGATTAGAATAAGGGCCATTACCCTCTGTCAGGGCCGTTACAGCCACAATGGATGGGCTGTCTGGGTACTTTTTCTCTCTTTGTACCTACAGACATATACACAAAAATCATACAAGCTCATCAAAACGCTTGTGAAAACACTAGTACAATTTCAACATGAATTTACATTTCACTTCATCTTTCATTTCATCCCTAAAATATTTTTCTCAACACCCTTCCTCTTATTACACCATGTGGTCCCTAAGTCAGGGGCCCAGTAGCCCTCAGACAGCTTTCAGCTCTTTTCCCGTGCCCCTGACACTGACAACTCTGTCTATAGATGAGGCAAACATCCATAAAGGGTCCAAAGGCCTCTTGCTGTCGATGGGTGACGCAGCTCGCCACATTGTGTAGGTATTGTGCAGCGACACTATACCCACCCACTGTTTCTGTCCTTCCTGGAAAAAAATCTGCTTTCTTTCCTGAAATCAAGCAGCTACTACGTAAAAAAGAAGAGCGTAGGGTTTCTGCCTTTGTCCTGTATGCTCCTTTATGGCAGCAGATGCCCTCCACATGAATGTATCTCTCCTTTTCTGGGAAATTTCTGGCAATAGATTTGAAGTTTGATCTTGGGCACCAAATTTTGCATCATTTTGCTCATTTGATATTTGTCATATTTATTAGATTATGTGGTAATATATTGTAGCCAAACAAGTCCAAGTACTCTTTCTTTGAGATGGAAAAAATATGCCAAGCATAAAAAAATTCTAGTATTAGTATTATGTGGTTGCTTATATACTTCTCTTTTTATTATGGTTTCAATTGGCCATTTGGCGCATGGGAGCATTGTTCTTGGATCAGTTTATGGCTACCTTATGCCTGCTGAATGCTTAAGATTGATGTTTTAAGATGACACTGTATCTGAAAAGTTCTTTTAGTTGTTTTACTATACCCCACCATAACATACCAATTTAAGGTCAGGCTAGTATTTAGTTACAACTGGAGCCTGGCAGAGTCATTGAGGTTTGGAGAATGCATCTGTGTGTCAGTAAGTATTCAGAGGTCACATATGCTAAAGGGCTTAATCATTAATTGCATTTGCGATATTATCGTGACATATTAAAACGAGATTTTCTAATCGCAAAGGCTGCGATTACACTCTTCACATGACATGCAAGAGTAATAAAGCAGTCTGCAGAGGAGGCTTCAACTTCCCACGTTACGCTGTATCTTGTTGCTATACAATGGCCTTAAGCTTGACAGAAGCTGACCGTGCAGAAATTTCAGTGTCAAACAGGGAATGAAATTAGCACCAGCCACCCGTGGGTGAAATCGTCAGGCCATCCGCCACTTTGGCAGACAGGGAAAATGCACAACAGAAAGAAACCGGTAGGAAGCGTATTGTGGTGATCGGCCACGCACCAGCTCTACAGACACTAGTCAGCTAGGCCTCGTCAGTGCGCTCCTCCTTACCAGCAGCATTGGCCAGCTGGGGGGTGTGGGGGACTCCGGTGCTCCGGTGATTATACTCGGTGGGGAACTTTGTTTTTCTTGTCTGTAGGTAGGCCGACCTGATGATATGATATGATATCATTTAATGCCATGACTTGACTCAAATTATCTTCCTCTGAAATTATTATAATTTCTCCACAATTGTTCACAATAATAATTCATGCTACAAGAAAGAACAGTGTACATTTAATCTTTAATTGTGTTGGTCGTACTATACACTGATTTATTGCTTGTCTGTTTTGAATTATACAGAAGATAAAGAGCTTTAAAAATAATCACATATTAAATTGCATATTAAATTAGACTATTTTCAGAAATCATTTGGCCCTACTAAAATCCCCAGGTACCTGCAGGTAAGGCTCCTAGTAAAAGGTTGTCCATAGTGAGGATTCCCACTCAATATCAAGATCTCAATGCATGGTATTCAACCCAGGTTGCCACCATATTTACTTGTGTGTAAACCATCATAAAATAATTTTACCAGAAAATGAAACAAAAGCTTTCCGAAGAAGATTAAAAGCATTGGTTCCCTCTGTTATTTGGAGTGTGTTTTGCCTGGTTGAACTTTCTGACTACCGGAATTGATACCTGGGCTTTAAATAATGCGTTGGCACACCAGCACAACTGCTTAAATTAAGATCAATTCCTACCATGACAACAGCAGCACTGAAGCACAACTTGCCCATGTCACTTTAATTTCATACACAGCGTGAAACACTGTTTCGCTGAAGTCACTGGGTGGACTTTGAAAAGGCGGCTTTGGGTATCGCCATTGCAGTGTCCGACTGAAATTAAGCCTTCTTTACAAAACAAGAGACACAGATTAAAACGGAACTCGTGCATCTCTTAGTTCCTGGGCCGGCACAGCAATCCACTGGGCTTCAAAGTGAAATGTGTCACAGTCAGAAAACGGGTTATCAGACGTTCACAGAGACCATCTTTTGTCTGTCTCACTCTCTATGCCCCCCCCCCATCTCCCTCACCCATCTCTCATTCCACTCCCATGGGTCATTTTCTCTAATCTGGATTCCTACTGTCTTCTACATTACTGACAGAACATCAATCACGGTTAAACTCATGCCCTCGACCGTGCTCACTATCAGCTGATGTAGTGTGTGTTTGTGTGTGTGTGGAGCTGCCTGGGGTTCCCCAACCACCTCCTAACCCCCCCTTAATCCCTAAAAAATGTCCGAATCGCTATGGAAATATTATGCTGCTCTGCGCTGTGGGATGGCACCGAAAATGAGACGAGGATTAGCATATATTTCAATTGCTCACTTGTTTGAAATACAACAGCGGGTGAACATGAGGGCAACGCCGCGCCACTCCTGCCAACACTCACTTTTCAGTTTGATGAAAAGTTGAGAAGGGAGGCAATGATCTCGAGTGCGGAGGTCATATTACTCTGTGAAACAATGCTATGCCTAAATTTCAAGAGCTTTTGGCTCCGTTGATGTAAGCACACTTACAGATTAACTCAAAATCTTACTTTTTGTGATGGCCCGTTTTCTCTGGTATGCATGTTATTTCCTCTTGTTAGATGTTGCTACACTTTGAGAATTTTCTACGCAGTCTTCCTCCAGTGGCTTGCTCTTTATTCTGTCTTTCTCCAGCAAACGCTAAATCCAATGCTGCTCAGCAAAGTCCAACGAGGGCAAAGACGAGGAGAGGAGAAGTGGATGAATTAATTCACTTTCAGCACCTCCTCTCGAGCGCAAGTTAACTTAGGCAAAACCTAAAAACCAGCTCCTTTTTGTCACTCTTTGGAAAGGCTAGTAGCAAATGGTGATGCTCTCTTGACACGCTGTGCGCGTGTTGAATATGCAGTGTTAACTCTCTGCAGCTTTTCTTCCACTTTCCCTGTCAGTGGCAATTCAGGTGAAACCTTTACAGCCTTGTCAGTGAAAACAGACACTGCCACACAAGAATTACAGTACACACAGTACAGCAGAGAGCTTGAAAACTATATTATAAATGCTGACATTTCTTTTAAATGCCACTGCAGCTTGGCAGATCTTATGCTTGCCAGGTTTCCTAGTTAAACCACACGATATAGCAAAGGCCTTACATCACATTGTGTGAGGCAACTACAGTATGAATTGGTAAATGAACTCCTTTTAATCACTTTTTTGTGCATGTAATAGGTTTGCAAAGTGTAAAACGGAAAGTTAAATTATTATAAAAACGGTGATCCATTTTGAATGCATTCGGTAAACGAGTGTAAAAGAGTTTGGCTCAAACCTCAGAAATATTATTAATTTGTATTATTTATATTATTCACATTATTAATATTTTTTAAACAAAAAGTGAATCATAGTTTGTAGCCGACCTTCGCTACAACCACAGCAGACCTAACTGTCGCCATGCTAATGAAGAGCTGCATAGCTGCAGCAGCGATGTCCCCCATGAGGATGTTTTGACGTAAATGATGAAAGTGAGGGAAAGGCTTAGCCATTCATTACATTCAAATTTGTCACCATAAAAGAATCAATGCAGGCATAAACAGGTGTCTGATATCGCACAGCAGGTGTTAATTATAAAATGGCAGGTGTTTGTTGCTTAGTGACGGCCGATGAGCAATATGCCATACTGGAGTAGGTTTCTGGAGCCTGATGAAGATATGTTGGAATTGCGAAGATACAGTAGGTAAAGATGGGTGGATGGATGAGCACATTAACCTTTGCTCAACCGTCTCATTCAAGCTGATCTACCCACCCCCACCCATGGGAAACATGGCCAAATAAATCAAGACATTGGCAGATAAACAACTGTAAAGTTACTTGAAAGGACAAGCAAAGTAAAGATTCTACGTAAGTGACCCAACGTAATGTATCAAAGCAGCAAACATAAGTGTGTAAACATCCACTAAATTAAGCAAAAATATTTCCCTAA
>JAPMOB010248382.1:0-17805 GCA_029875015.1 Lepomis gibbosus
TCCATGTAGTCTGTAATGGTAAAATAAATATGTTAATATACAATGGATTAATATTCCTTTGCTTCTGACATTTCAAAGGAGACCAGAATTATGCATCTAGAACTAAAGGTTGAGGAGATATTACTGATTTATTTTGGGTATGTTATTTTAGGCATTTTTCCTAAAAATAGGTGCTAGGGGCCATGTAAACCCTGCTTATATGTGCTAGTTTTTGTGTAAAAGAGGTATTATATTCAGTATTGTGGATTGTCGTGAAACCTCTAGAAAGGCCTTGTCTGGTTAGAGTTACAAATTCCAAAAGGAATGTTGTTACTGGTATTCTTTCTTATGAAGGTCCTTTTAATCTACGTTCATTTTGATCTCTTTATCAAACAAACAACTCATAAATAATACTTGACAATGCAACAAATCACAGCAAAACCTTGTGAATTCTCAATGAAATCCTTAAAAAAAACCCATGAAATTTAAATTTGTTTCCAGAGAGGAAAGTCTGAGATAGACTTCAGTATAAAAATGTGTTCACTTACAGTAAACTATTTAAAAAAGAAAAGAAACAGTGTTCTTTGTCCAATACATGTGCACCATATATGTTGCTTTAATCACTCATTATGTTCAGTAGCAATGACCACCAGTTATTTTATATTAATTATAAATGTATACATGTATCCCAACCATATATACAGTATCTCTACCTGCATTGATCTTGATGGCATCTAATAAGTAATTTTTTAAAAGTTGTACCATACCAAACAAAATTAGTAAATACATTATTACCTCCATCCCCTTTTACTAGAGATCTTAACTGTTGCACCCTCCACCACCATCAGGTGTTTGCGAGTGAATCCTAAGGGCCTGGATGAGGAGAGCAAAGACTACCTGTCTCTCTACCTGCTGCTGGTCAGCTGTCCAAAGGCAGAGGTGCGCGCCAAGTTCAAGTTCTCCATCCTCAACGCTAAGGGGGAGGAGACCAAAGCCATGGGTGAGTCAGCTGGGGAGCACAAACTTTTTACTGCAACAGAGGCCATGAAAGAGTCATATTCTAGATGCAACGTCTCTCTGTGGAGTTTACAATTTCCCGCTTGCACTTCTTACGCCTCTGTGCAGGAGATGGCCACAGCCAGAGGCAATATGTTCTCAGGTTTGCGGTCACATTGTCATGAATGCAATATCTCAGAAACACCTGGAAGGAATTTCTACACAAATGTCCACTTGGGCTTTGATAAAGGAACTGATTAGAATTTGATGGTCAAAGGTCACTGTGACCTCTCAAAACATTTTCATCGTGACATGACGTCATAATGTCCTGGCTATTATTCAACACCAAACTCAGGAACAGAAGGGGTGATTGTGACTCTATGTCACAGTTGGTTGGACACTGAATAGGCAATATTTTTGACTCAAAGGTCATTGTTACGTTAAAATAGGTTTTTAGCTATGAATTAAAAATGATTTGGCCGATTCCAGATTTCACAGATATATTGACCGGGACGACACAATGAGTGAACAATAAAGCTAAATACACTGTGCACCTTTTATTCATTTCCAAGTATTCACTACACATATGAGTCCGGACAGACATGAATGTAAAATGCAACTTGAATGTTTGCCGAAGCCATACTACTGTGGGGCCGTAATTATAGTTTTAAATCGCTTCTTTGCTTGGACTCACCTCTTTGTGACTTCTTTGTGTCCCGGCTGTCTGTAGAAAGCCAGAGGGCATATCGCTTTGTCCAGGGGAAAGACTGGGGCTTTAAAAAGTTCATCCGGAGAGATTTTCTCCTAGATGAGGCCAACGGTCTCCTACCTGATGACAAGCTCACACTCTTCTGTGAGGTATGCTGCCCAGTCTTCTTTTATATTTTCTCATTACAATGAAGTCTTAAATGCATTTTGGACTATTGCATTTAATTTATTTCTCTCTCTCAGGTGAGTGTGGTGCAGGACTCAGTCAACATATCGGGGCAGAACACCATGAACATGGTGAAGGTGCCTGACTGCCGGCTAGCAGATGAACTGGGGGGGCTGTGGGAGAACTCCCGCTTCACAGACTGCTCCCTGTGTGTGGCTGGCCAGGAGTTTCAGGCACACAAAGCCATCCTGGCAGGTACAGACACAAGTCAGACATACTTTTTGTTCTCCAGTTTTAAATGCTTACTGTGTGTGTGGGGGGGTGTAAGTATTTGTATATGTATGTGGGTATTAGTTTGCCCTCGGACTGTTGCTTGATTACTCACACATTAACATTTTTGCTGGTCTCCTAATATATTTCCATATCACTGCTTTCAGCACGTTCCCCTGTATTCAGCGCCATGTTTGAGCATGAGATGGAAGAGAGCAAAAAGGTGAGCCCAAGGTCCCAAAGCTTTTATATTCTTAGAAATAAATTTGTTTTGTTCCTCAGTGGCTCAACTGCTCAGATTTTCCGTGCTGTGGTGAGGGGTTTGTGTGAGTGAAGGATTGTGTGCTGTCAAATGGCTGCAGCAAAGAGCTGTTTTGTGAAACTGAATGATAGCGCACCTGAAATGAAATTGTCCTGCCGTACTTGAGGGTCAGGATTCATCCTTCACTGACAAAGCTGCAGAAGCAGAGAATTGCTTTTTTTCATTTGTGCACATGTGACTGTAAGAAATTAAATTGCAGGAGAAGCTGCCCAGATGTTTTTTCTTTTTAAACCAAGGCCATTTTATGTTGCAAACTTTTTGAAAGGTTGAAATGTTTCACTTGGTCAATAACATATTCAAATTTTATTATTAATGAATGTGCACAGAAGGATTCACACATTTTGGGATATATATATATATATATAAATATTTATTGTTGTGTAGAAATGTATAGAAAAACAAATCCACAAATACATTTCACAAATGCATTTCTGATGCACACACACCATTTTTTGTTTTAAATAAATTTCACTTAAAATCCACAAATATATGTATTTAAAAGTATTTACAGTTTTTATCAACAACATATGTCATATGTGGCTCCTTCAGCCACTCATATAAGCGTAGATTTGAGGGTGTCATTTATTGTAATCACATAGCGTTATATCCATAAGCAAACACAATGCACAATATTGTAAAATAGCTCCTCATGTGCAACATCTACAGTAAAAATGTGTTCTACATTTATATACAAAGACAAATATTTTTGTGCATTGGAAACATTGTTTGTTTGGAGAGTAATTTATAAATACATCCCAAAATACATTAGTCAATCCTTCTGCTTGCATTTATTAATATTAAGACTGAACGGACTCCAAACATGTTTAGTCTGAAAAGCAACGGATGGAATACAGGGCAAGAAAATTTTTCATTTGTAGCAAAATGTCCGGTATTAATGACAATTAATCACCTTTTTTCAAAATCTAACTAAATTGACTTGACAATACTGATCTTTATGTCTTAGTGTTGTCTTTATGTCTTATTGGTTACTTTAAGTGCACACAATTTATCTCTAAGGATTGTGGCCACAAATATTACATGTTTTGAATGTTAAACCAGAAGCATTCATCAAGTAGTTAAACTTTCATCCTCATCACATTGTTTATACAAAAACTGAGTCATGTTGCTTTTCACAGTAACTCTGTCTGCCAGTGTCACTTCTACTGAGTGGTTTAATGTTGCAAAATGACCTAATTTGCAGTCCTCATAGTAGTCACAAATACCCCAAAGGAAGTGCAGCTGTCTAACAAGATAACCAGGGAAGCTTAAAAGACATATAGAAAAACAACATTGTATACTATTACAAGCATGATGTGAAATGTCATTTCTTACATTCCCTAAAATAATATTGCATACTGTACAATTTGAAACCAAGCTGTTTATTCACTGTCACTGACTTTAATGTCAGAATTACATATAGCTATTGTTTTCATGGTATGATATCGGCATGTAACAAAAAAGTACCCAGGTGAAATGCTTTAAATTAACCTTGTTATTCGTCGTCTGTTTCTGTCAGAACCGGGTGGAGATCAACGATGTGGAGCCGGAGGTTTTCAAAGAGATGATGTGCTTCATTTACACAGACAAGGCTCCCAACTTGGACAAGATGGCTGATGACTTGCTGGCAGCGGCTGACAAGGTAATATAACAACCAAGCGGCAACCTCTGGGGCTGAAAAATGAAGCCAATGCCAAAGCGCCAAAAACGGCAGTTCCTCGAATGGCCACTTGAGGCAGGCTCCAAAAGAGAGTCAATCCCCATACACCCCCATGTTAAAATGCCAGCTTTATAGCGAAGATCTTTACAGCCTGGTACAAAAAATGACAGCTGTACAGAGGGTAAAGTTTAAATTTTTAAGAAATAAAGAAATGCATAATTAAGGCTATGGCCACTTTGAGTGACAGGTGGGTGGCCTCTCAGGTGGCTAGCTGCTGCAACCAGGCTTCATTCGGGCTGCCTCAGCTCCACCGACACTCCACCTCATTTTTGGATTAGCCGGGAGTTGGGCAAGTTAGAATCTGTTGATTTGGGCTGCTTGACTTTGACTTTTTAATTTGAGTTATTTTATATGATTAATGTTATAATAAATATAATACTTTGCTGCAGACTATACCATCAGTTTCTATAGATGTTAATATTGCAAGTTGTATTTAATGTGATGAGAGTTGCATATTATTTTGTTGGCAGGATACACTGTGATCTATCAGATGCATTAGGGCATATGATTAGGACCTTAGATCACACGGTTTCCATTAAACGTTCACCCAGTAAGCCATCAGGATTTCAAGAAACAGTTGGATGATTTCACACTGATCTCACTCCTCCATGACACCAAATGGGAGACTGACATAGAGACACGCTTTCTTTCTGAGGTCGAGCATCGAAATTGAAATTGTTTTTAAATGTTAGAAACTGGACAGACTATGAGGCCAGACGGACGTTTCACTGTCATTCTGAATGCTGAAATGGTGTTTGCAAACACACCTGAACTGTCGCAGCAAATACCACCTGCATGCTGATGGAGACAGAAAATGTACTGAACTCTTGTGTCCCCTCTGTTTCAGTACGCTCTGGAGAGACTGAAGGTCATGTGCGAGGACGCGCTCTGCACCAGTCTGTCTGTGGAAAATGCTGCCGAGATCCTCATCCTGGCTGACCTACACAGTGCCGACCAGCTCAAAACACAGGCCGTCGACTTCATCAACTAGTGAGTCCACAGACAGAAAAAACTTATAATTAGGTCTCCAGCACCTTTTTTACAGACCCGCAGATCCTCAAGAGTCCACTGAACATTTTGTCTCTGTTGTTGTGTCAGTCTTTTTTATCTCAGCATCATTACGGATGGTACCCAGACTCAGTCTCACACTCTTACCTCATCTCTTGGTGTCACAGTTAATCATTTAACTTCACATGTCCCCTCACGGAGTGGTCCGTCTGATACATGTCGAGGCTTTCAGAGGGATCAGGACAACCTGACTTTTCACTAGGCCTGCCATCACGTCTTCTGTTGACTCAGACGAATGTGTGATAATGACTCTGAACATGTGTCTGTGCTGATGTTCAGCTTGCACATCTTTCTTTAGATTGTTCCCCTTCCTCAACGACACATGACGCATCATTTCTCTATATTTAGAGCTAAAACAATCGATTAGTGGATTAGTTGGTCGACAAAAAAAGAATCAGCAAAAATTTACATTCTCTCCTACCATTATGAGTATTTGCTGCTTTTCTTTGTCTTATGTTAGGGATTCTCAATCTGTGGGTTGAGACTCCACCAAGGGGTCACATGATGAATTAGAGGGTTCCAGGAGACGATTAACTGAATAGGTTAAGAGGAAAGAAAGACAAGTTCTTTATCTTCTATTTTTGCTGTTTTTCTGAAATATTTAATAGTTTTACCTCTTTGGGCCTTGAAAATGTGTTAAGATTAGACACAAAATTTGAAGTTTAAAGGTCCAAATTGAAAGGAGGGGTCACAAGTAGACACTACTTTATAGTCCAACTGAAATTAAGTAGGGATTAGTCTGCTACAGCTTTCATATGTGCTCAGTAAATGTCACTTTGATCCGGTGAGATGATGGTCTGGTTCTTACTCTTCAGTACCCAGCAACACACTGTCTGCACATGACAAGTAGGCTACAGCATAACTTTGTTTACTTTATCTCTGGTTTCACTCGTCATTACTTTATTACTTTTGTGCAATAGAACACTTTACACAACCCTTCAAAAGCTCATGCAGGTTAAACGTGGCTAATGAAACACTTTTAGGCCTGACTAGAGCCTGATTTATTCTTCTACATTGAAATCTATGCCGTAGACTAAGCCCCTTACCCTACAGTGTAGCGTATGCCGTACCCTGACGTGCACCTCCACAAAAATGTAACTACACGTTACTGCAAGAACTGTGATTGGTCGGCTGGGTAGCATCGGATATCCTCCAAGTGCCCAGGAAGTGCTCCGTGCTTTGAAGTCAATTTTACTAGCCCTTGCAAAATAACTTGTTTCACTATCAGAATGTGATCCATTCAGTCGATAACTTTTGAAAAGTCTAGAAGAGCCCCACGACTATCATTTTACCCCCATTAAAGTTAGCAGACGGCTAAACCGGAAGTTCCGCCAAAAGTCAACACAGTGGGCGCTATACCGTTACAGCCAACTAGCGTTTTGGCATTGTAATTGCAGAATAACGCAGACACCAATGCACAAGTATAAGTGTTTGTCTGTGTGTGTGGACTGGACGCAGAAGTATAAATCAGGCTTAACTCTAAACAACACACTTTAAACAAACTTGACAATATTGCTAGCCTAGCAACTTTAAGGCTACAAACAACCATTAATGCAACAGTCGCCATAGGAGTTAATGTTATACCGATATTCTCCCTCTACTCAGAAAATATCTGTCCTTGTGGAGATTTAACTGTCTAGTAGAACCTTTTTTTACATTATGTGCAGAAACAATATCGTAAAATGTTCTGGCCAGTACGATCATCAGGAAAATAATCAGTTAAATTGATAATGAAAATACTTGTTAGATGCAGCTCTATATATTTATTTATACAAATTGATTTTTCCAAAAACTAATATTTGTTTTTTTTGTTTCTCTGCTTCTCTCCCATCTTGTCCTCCAGCCATGCTGCAGAGGTGATGGAGACAGCAGGTTGGAAGTCCATGGTGGCGTCTCATCCACACCTGGTGGCCGAAGCGTACCGCTCCTTGGCTTCAGCCCAGTGCCCTTTCCTCGGACCCCCACGCAAGCGTCTCAAACAATCCTAACAGCAAGGCATCTACACTCGTGCATACACACACATGCATACACACGCACACACAGATTCCCCACTCAAACACAGAGGGACAACCTTCCCCATTCCTGTTACCTTTTACACTACCTACAGCCTCCCGCAAATCTCCCCCTTCTAGCCCATCCAAACCTGCTGTATTTAGTCTCTTCAAAAGATGGAGTGATTAAGAAGGAGGAAGAGGCTATGGAAGGGATGGGCAGGTGGGCTCATGAAGTGTTGTTTACAAAGAATCCACAACACCCCTCCCCTTTTCTCCTCGGCTCTGGCTTAGTGAGGTCTGACATTGTGCTCTTTTCCGTGTGTGAAGTGAAATCCTTCGACATCCTGCTAATTCCTACTTTGGAATCCGTTTGGGAGGAAGAACTGGACACAAACAACCCCATAAGAGCCAACTGTCTGGACATTTGGAGACTTAAAGGACAAGTGCAGATAAATAAAGTCTTTAACTGTCTATTTTATCACAAGGCATCTTTTTGCTCTTCTTCTTAGCATTTGGAGAAGAGCGGTCAGAGAAGCCCCCAAACTAATGAACACATGGGCCTGGGAGGGACTACAGAAGAAGAAGATGAAATGGGACTGTTAGTTACAAACTAGAAGCCCCCTGAGAAAGACAACCAAGGGCTAGTCAGAAAAAGCAGATATGGGACAAATCATTAAAATAATTCTCCCAAAAGAAAGTTGGGAAATGTTGCACTAAAGTCACAGGTCACCCCTTGTCAACCCCGACCAGCAGTAAAGTAGAAATACTGTAGGCAAGCACACATTGAAGCAAGCTTCATGGACTAAAGACCCAGCTGGACTACCAAGAACAAGTACCCTTTAAGAAGATTTATCATAAAGTGACAAAAACAACACATGCACTCCCATATAGGACTCTGCTTCATCTGCGTCTGTTATCATTTTTTAAATAACAATGTTATAGAGAGGATACAGAAAATCGCAACGCACAACTGGATGTCATTCTTGGGGAAATTGTATTTTGTGTGTGGATTTTGTCTTTGTAGCCCTTGAGAGAAAATAAAATCCAAGGTGTCAACGGACAAACCAACAAGGAGACAACAAATGGAGGAGAATAGAGAAAGTCATAAAATTGTTTCGAAATAACATCAGGATTCAATCAGGCATGTTAATGTTCTTTTATGACGGCTTTCGTATTTGTTTTTTTCCCCTCAGAACTGTCATTTCTATTTTTTTCATAGGAATTTGTACAGACACATAGTGTTTTTGAAGCTGTGTAAACAAAAGCATTTTCAACCGTAAAATTGAAAGGAGAAAAAAAAGCGGTCAGATGTTTTCTTTGCAGGCATGAAGACTGAGGGAAAATGAAAATTGAAATGAACACGTTTTAATGTTCAGAATAGACAGAATGTGAAAAACATGCACACCGAGGCAAACCACATGGAAATACATTTGAAGTTATCATTTTAACCTGGTGGAAAATGGTAATTGACAGAAGGAACCATTGTTGTTTCTTTCCTGTAGATATCGCTGGTTATGAGAAGTGACACTTAGTTGTTGCCATTTTTTGTTCCCAAAAGAATAAACCACACCTATTTTGTATTGAATGCAATGCAAATTTTGTCTGTGTATTTTTGTACAAATTATGTGTTTTGATTAAATTCATTGTTCTCAGCTGTTGCATAAAACAACAGGAGTTTCACTCGTACGTTTTCAAACAGAATAAATTAATAGACCGAGTCCAGAAGTTTAAAAGTGGGAGTCGGGCCTCAGGAAGGCTCAATAGTTTCTGGGAAGATAAGATGAATTGAAGTAAAAATCTATTTTGTTATCAAAAGGAGATCACATAGAACAGCCTAAATGTGTGTGATTTTCCCTACTGTCCAGGCTTTGAAAACCTCTATCTAGTCTGTTTTTGTGTTCATGAGAGCAACTTTATAATAAAACCCCCAATTCTAGTTTGTTTACCAAATTCAGTGGCATACCTAATTAACCTAATTATGAACACCACCAGGTTTCTTAAAGTGGTCATATTAAGCTTATTTTCAGGATCATAGTTTTATTTAGTGGTTGTATCAGAACAAGTTAACATGATTTAATTTTTAAAAAATGCAGTGGGCTTGCATGCACAACAGGGTGTTCAGGGAACCACTCTTTCCAATGAAAAAAATGTTTTGCTACTTTTTGTTGGTGCTGATCTCACCCCAGCCGTATATGTTCCCCCCACCAGCTTAGCAACATAGACCAGAGCAAGAGTTTCAGAGTGGTGAGTTTTTAATTTGTAACAAATGTATCTTTCATCCATAAAGTTTTAACTGTGCACTGTCTACATCACAGTAACAACTTTATGTCCACTGACTGCTTGGAGGGTAGCTAGTGTTTGGAAGGGAGAGGAGAGGCAGCAGGTGGACATCTTGTCTCTGTGTGCTGCAGCTCAGTTTGTTTTTCCGCTGGTGTTTTTGAGGCCATGTCGGGCTAGCCGCTTTTCAAGCATTATGAGCCGCATTTTCTTGTGACGTCATCAGAAAGCAGAACAAAAGGCTGGACTACAAATGAGCCGTTTTCAGGCAGTTCAGAGCCGTGTTTTATGTGGGAGATGGGAACTCCCTTTGGGGTGGACTTTGGTCTTTTTAAACCTGCAAACATATTACATGCACAAAAAAGACATGACGGAATAAAGGAGAGGGAAAAAATTATAATATGACCTCATTAAGTTTGTTGGAAATTACTCTGCCTCGATAAAACTACAACAGTAAAATGCTAATACATGTTAATGCATCAGTAATAAAAATCCAATTATATAATATGGAATCTAAATACTTCCTTCACCACTGCTGACAGTACCTGGGGTGAAATTGAACTGCTTGACATGCAGATACCATCTAAAAACTACAGATACTATTTATTGTACATCTTGTATAAGCTTAAACGAGCCTTCAGTTGGAGGACGTGTTGAAAGAGTAAATAATAGAAGCACCCTTTGCAGCGAATCAGCTGAAGCTCAGAACTGGCTGATTTGTAATTGCAGCTGTTAACAGGAACTTTATACCGACCCAGGGGCCTCTGAGGGCATGTACACAACAATGATCAGAGGTGTATGAGGTTTGGTCTGAGACGCCATCAGCCATGCGGTCAGGGCATCGCCTCTGTCACCCACATAATCTAGTTAGCAGCAGTGTGTCTGGTTCATTAAACATCTTAAACGTTACTTGCCAATGCAGTGAGTGCAGTGGTGGAATGCAACTAAGCCAGTTTACTCAGAATGGTACTTTTGACAGATTTGTAGTACTTGTACTACAACCATCATACAGCATGAGTAATAATAGTCCAAAGATATAATATATAAAAGTATAAAAGTCACAGGGGCCATTTTTCTGCATTGTGCACTTTTACTTTTAATACTTTAAGTACATTTTCCTGATTATACTTACAGAATTTTTCACATGATTTTCAATGCAGGTCTTTTACTTGTATTTTTTCCAGTGTGATATTAGTACATTTAGCTGAATACTTCTTGCCGGCGGTGAGTGCAGTTATCAGCTGAAACTGACAATAACTCAGTAACAGATATATTTAATTTCCGGCTCCTCCCAAGTTCCTGGGCCTCCTGAACCACTCAAAAACCCCAAACCCCTACATGGCTTTCACTATTCACTTCCACGTTGCTGTTTTAGAGGACCATTTGTGGCCCGGCACAGCACTTTCACCATCAATGGGAAACCACGTTTGATTTGCTATCACAGATTAACCTTGTGTCACCTTGCGTGCACAGCTGTTTTTAATGCATTGAAATCTGCACAATAAGATTAGAGCAGCCAATACTAGAGATGCACCGATCCGATACTGATATCGGACACTGACTCAAATAGCTGGATCAGGTATCGGTGACAAGGAGACTGATCTATGGGGCTGATCTATTTAATTCAATTACAGGTGTACTATGCGATGCATTAGCAGTGCGCCGGTAGCCCCGAACATTTTGCTAGGAGAGCTAACACAGCGTTTTGTTTTACAAAGTTAAAAAGTTAAGTCTGATGTTGCCCTGCACATAAAATAATGATTCCTGCCTGATCTCACAGTGAGAAATACAGCTTTTTCATTTTACACTGGTATCCGATCAGTATACGGCATCGGCCAATACCCAAAGCCCAGATCAGTGCATCCCTAGCCAATACCTAAACATGTGGGCAACAGTAATAACAACAGATATGATGAGTACATGGGTATCATCATCATTTAATAGGTGATACAAACCATGTTGAAATAATAGGTTGCTAATGGTGTCAACTTAAAATGTTAATAACCTGTTTAGGTCTAAATCTGTACATTTTGTCATTTATAGGCTACACAAGGTCTAAACTTTAAAAAACATCTTCCCTCAGCTCTGTACCAAGCACTGATCGCACCAAATAGAACTAATTCAGTTAAGGAAAAACTCACAAATGTAGAAATCTCGTTCTAAAGCTTGTTTGTAAAGCAGGACTATTAAATGGTCCGTTTAAAGGACTTTCATGGTCACTCTGTGCTCTTTTTAATAGCAGTTTCTCCAGACATCATCAAACTGAGAGAGAAGATAATGACAAGGTGTACAATTTAAATGCAAATTAAGAGCGTTGCAAATGCTTTATCCTGATTAGATGTGTATAGTCTGTTATCTTTATCATTACAAAGATGGATGATGATAAAGGCTACGCTTAAATTTGCCAGTGCAAACCAAACACTTGCTATTGTCTAGCTGCAAAGTATTATGGGATGAATTACGTATAGAGCTACAAGGATTAGGCTACTTGACTATTCATTTGGCAAATAGAAAAATCTGTTTCTATTTTGAGAATTGATTAATTGTTCACATCAGTCTTTTAAAAGAAGCTTACCTAGCTCCAGTTGCTTATTTGTGAGGATTTTCTGCTTTAGTTTATCTGATGTGTAAGCTAAATATCTTTGGGTTTTGGACAAAACAAGTGACTGGAAGGTTGTGATGAGCATTTTTCACAACTTCCTGTCATTTCATAACACCGAAAGACACCGAAGATTAACATTGTAAAGAAAAATCACTTCAATTGGGAATGAAAATAATGCCCCTAATTATATGCATTGGGTGGCAGTCTCATACAGCTCTTGTAGTCTTTGACAAGCAAGCTATTGCACTAAAACATAGACTTAACATTATTTGGTGAATTATAGGACTTGAAAAAAATATTCTAGAGAAATGCTAAACTTTGGAATCCCTTTAAAAACTTCCAAAACAGTCCCTCAGACTTGCTCATAGCTGCTCAAACTGGGTTTATTGAAACACTATTCTCCACTGTTGTGCTTGGCTCGAGATCTGGTTAACCTGTGTGCAGATAGGCTCCTGGATTCTGGTAGCTGTAGTCTGGACAGACTTTTTGAACCAGTCTGTAGTCTGTGCTGTAGAAAGACACATAGATGCAGATGACCTGGAAGGGTTTTGAGCACATCCAGGTGACGTGGCTCTGGGTCTGCTCCTGAGCGCACGTCTTGGAGGGGTCGTAGTTGCACAGCATCACCTTTTTGTTGCGTTCGGTTTTCTCATAGTCCACCCTGCAGTTGAACGTTTTCGAGTCTTTGGGGTTGACCACACTTTGGCGCTCCAGATCAAACTCCACCTCTTTCATTGGTGGGACGAGACTGACAGACACGTTGCCCACACCTGTGGAGTTGTGGCGGAAGTAGACTCCAAGGGAGCCGTTCCCGTGATCCACGATCTTGCCCATTATCAGCAAATTCAGTTTGACAGTTTTGATGTTTGAATAAAACTCACCCCAGCTAAACGTCATGATGGGACGAAGCTTTAACTTTAAAGATGGGTTGGAGGACGACTGGGCGTTTGTTCCAAGTATTCCCAGAAGTCCCTGCTTCGAAAGAGGAATAAAAGGATTGATGGGTAGTTTGGTGTTGTGATTCAAACTCTTAGTTTGAGGTGCCCAGTTTTTCTGTGAAGAAAGGTCTTGGTGTCTGTTGAGATCAGGTGATGACCTTTTGCTGAAGGTGAAGTTGCCAAGAACCAACTAGACAGACAATCAGAGAGAAAGGTGGACACTGAGTACAACTGGAAGTAAATTAATAAGTAAAATAGAGTGGGGAAAAAGAAATTAACAATCTGTTATTTGGTTATAATTCCCTAAAAATATCTATTTTACAGCCCATAACTTGCAAAATTTTAAAAAGAAAGAATGAAAACATAAATTACATTATGAACACTGATGAAAAATATTGCATTCAGGTTTGCTTTCTAAGTAGTACTACCATAAAAATGTTCTGAGGTCCCAAATATAAAATTACTTATCCTGAAGAATGGTCTCTTTTAAATGATGCAACTGCCTGTAAGAAACATTTAACTACACATGCATACTGTTAAATTAAACTCCAAAACAGTATGTATTTAAGTAGCTAATAGTGTATTTTGACATGTTAAACTGGAAAGTAACTAATAATTTTAGAACCTTGTGGTGAACATATGGCTGAAAATAATTGCAGAAGTCACATAGGTTTCGGGATGTGGCAACACAAAGTTCTTGAGTAAATAGGGTTAGGGTTAGTTTTGTATGTTTTTAATGTGACATGCATTTAACTGTTCATTTTGTGTACTTACCAAACAAAAGGTTCCTTTCAGAAGTATCCAAACAAAGCACTGTCTGGCGAACATCTCCATAGTGCATAAAATCCTGTCTGAAGATCCATCCACTCTCGCCAGAAGTTCATTCAGGCTGAGTTAACTTTTGGAAGTCCATGTTTAACAGCGACCACCACGATAAACGCTGAGAGAATGACTCAGTTGCACTGGCGGGAAACCTTCTGCAGCCTCCACCCACAGCATGCACACTGGGAGGCTTTCTCAGATCTCCAGATTTTCAACACTCAGTTTTGCTGTGTCTGCCCTCTCTCTCTCCCGTTTTCTCTCNCACACACACACACACACACACACACACACACACACACACACACACACACACACACACGTTTGTTCCACAATCTCCGTGGGGACATCTCATTGACATAATGCATTTCCAAGCCCCTTACCCCTAAACCTTCTGCATCACAACACAACTACAAGTCCAACTCCAACCCCACTCCTATACACCTACCCTAATTGTAACCTGGACCATACGAATAAGTCTTAGCCCTCAAAAAGCTTATAATAATAATAATAATAATAATAATAATAATAATAATAATAATAATAATAATATTATTACATGCCCTTTTTAAGGATATGCAGTGTTGACAAGATCTCCTCTCCTTCGCCTTGTCACTGAAAAACATCATGCATTTTGCTGTGGGTAATAAAATAATTGAATCTTCATTCACGGTGTTTCGAAAGCAAACTAATCCAAGACAATGCGGTACTGCCATCTTGTGGCCACATAAAGTGCAGGCTGAGGGCAACCAAATGAGACGTGACTGTCCTTTTATAAGCTGCACTGTGATAAAATCCCCTAAAAACCTGTTGTCACCTCGTCATTCACGATGAACGCAGCAATAATGATATTGTTTGAAAAGAAAATTAGCATTTATTAAGCGTTTAAAACTCACAAACTCAGCAAATCTGCTTCATCTGTACGTACAAAACAGGGCTTGAAACGTGTGTCTGCAGCGCACAAAGAAAAGAGATTTAGTATCATAAACACTAACTGAGACATCTGTTTCCGGAAAAAAAGGCTTCAAATATGTTTTACAGTTTAGTCGGGAATCATATTAATTAATAGGCCTACTTGCATGCAGTCCAATTTATTCTCATAAATAAGGTGAACAGGAGAACAAATTACATTTAAATTTATGCCGTTTTCAATGCGTCAGTCGATTAAACAGAGTGCATAGTTTCATGTAGCCCAGTGTGCGAAGTACACCACGGCTTTCGGGGAGCTCACTTATTTTTCCCATTCTCATGGGAATCGTTAATAGCTGCAAGCATGTAGGCCTAGGCTGACTGTGAAAGTATCAGGCATGTTTGTCTTATTATTATAATTATACAAATATAATTATTAATATTATCATATGTAGCCATTTTTTTCTCCGTGAGAAGGACATTTTTGAAAAGTTGTGTAGCGCTGCAGAGAGCCCCCAGTTGCAGTAGTGCGTAATATTCATCCAGCCAGACGAACGATCACGAACCGTTCACGAGACGTCGGAGGTGATACGCGGCTTGTAAAAACATGTTAAGGAAAATATAAGACTATTTTATTAAATAAATCTTTCAGTGTGCTACTTTTGTCATTACCAACAAGTCATATTTCTTTTCTCATTGGCAGCCTTATAAGTGAGTGGAATGTTTGAATAGCCTGAATAAATGTTTTACACACAAGAAGAATGAATTTGGTTTAATATCTTTTCAAACTGGGGAATCCAAATTAGTACCTGGCTCATCCCGTCTTGCGTGTGTTCCTCCAGCCAGCGACTTCACTAATCAATGGAATTAGGCTGCTCGTTCCTGTAGATCAGTAATAAAGGAGTGGAGCTCAGGTGCCCCCTTTCCTCCGGTGCACAAGCGTTGCGTGAAAAGTGCATTTTTTTACCCACCAAACAACATGCTTCACTAAAAGAAACGTCCGTGTCACACTGAGTTAAGTTCCGTTTTGTAGCTTATCTATCAGAATTTGCCTTATTTTCTTAATACAATCAGTATGTATTAATATTAATGAGGGGCGTTTCACTGACCAATAAGTCTGAATATTTTTTGCCATGGCATTTTATGGCTTTTGGTCGCAAGCACACTTTTAGTGAGGTTTCTATGCACAGTTTTATAAATGAGACCCCACGACTGTGGTGGGTGTTGTTTGATCAGATTTGATCAGTAGCCTGGATTAAACAGCCCCACAACTGTCATCAATTTGATTCAAATATTGCTTGGTGCTCAGAAGGGGGAGACTGAAAATCAGTGAGAACGGCACAAAGAGAAACCCTAAGGAAAATATCTCATGTCAAATAAACCAAAAACTGTTCTGATTTGGACTGAAATGGTGACCATTAAGCATTACTCTCAGACAGTGCTTGAAGTGGAAACAAATAGGTGCCAGTCTGGTGCCAGTAGGCTACTTTATTTTAAATGGCCCGCCCCATCCAGGCTGTGATTGGTCGGTTCACGACAAGTGACATTGACATTGAGCTACATTCAGCACACGGCTGCTTGGGAGGCGCCCAAGACTCATTTATCCCTCGTCTCTCACCGCCGACAGAGTTTAACCAGAAGGCGAGAACGGGAGCAGGTGAGCGTCACGTAACGCCCAGAGAACCTGATATGGAGAGGGCAGAGGAGGGCGGCTTGGGAAAAGTCCCGGTACGAAAGAAAATGTCCCGGTATGTCAAAGAGTAAAATGAGGTGCATACCGCTCCACTTCAAGCACTGCACTGCTCTCAGAAAGAATCTGATTGAGAAATTACGTTTTGAGGGTTACTCAATAGGCCTACTGGATAATTGGATCAAAGACAAACACCATTTTCTAGGGGAAAGATAATGCAGAGCTAGAAGCGCTAACTGTTACCTTTTAATCTACATTTTCTCATACAACTATTCGATGATATGCACAGCAGTAAAAGATTTTCAGTTTTATTTCAGGGCCTAGATGACATGACAATGGACCCTCGGGACCCAGATCTTGATCACTAGCAGTCACTGCTTCAAAAATATTATTTGCAGTTGGTGCAGGTATTAGGCCTCTACTTCTGCGGTTTTCTGCATGTTGCACATTTTTTATTTTAATAAAACAAAGGATAATGAAAATGTTTGCATGCTCTTAATCTCCTACCAACCTCAAGACCAGGGAAGTCACACGTGCATGCAAAACTGCACATGTGCAGAGGCAATAGTAGTGTGAAGCGTTTCTAGTCATTAGAGAAAAATAAACAAAACTGTCATTCATCAACATTCACATTAAAACACTATTTTGTGTTTGATCAATCATTGCCTTATTAAGTTGAGGATGAAAACAAAAGAGGATTCCAGTAGAAGTAATTTAATTCTTTCGAGTGTTTTAGATGTTTTTGGGGTCATAGAATCTAGGATTAACTAGAAAATGTTGCACTTCCTCCAATCTACTGTTGCTTGTGGCTCAGGTCACCTTACAGGTTTTGTTCTTCTCGGATTCAATTTCTTGGGTCAGTTAAAGGAAGAAGATTTTTAAAAAAATATCAAATGTCACTTCCAATTCAGGACAAAGGTAGAGAGAACATGCTACACTCTCCTGTTGGCCCTTCACTTTGTTGGTTTACTGAGCAATAGGCAAAAAATTTCATTTACCTTCCTGGTGTGTTCCAGTAAAACTGACTGTCTATAATGATTTAATAATGATTCTAATGTGTTTCAACTGTTCCATTTGTTTATTTGTTATTTTATTCTGTTTTGTTCTCTGGACTGACCTATCTTGATTGTTGCATGTAACTCACTTTCTAACTCTGCTCTGTACAGTGTTTAAATAAAGATTATCACTATAATTACCTATTATATATATATACCAGGGAGTTTTTGATCATATAAACCAATGTTCTTTATATTATATAGTGCTTATAATTACTAAATTCAATTCAATTCAATTCAATTTTATTTATATAGCGCCAAATCACAACAACAGTTATCTCACAGCGCTTTTCAT
>JAPMOB010248383.1:7776-25401 GCA_029875015.1 Lepomis gibbosus
TTCACAGCATGTGATAACTGAAACCTCCTTCTGAGAGATTTAATGCTGGGCTCTGTCCAGATGTTACCATCTCTGTTTACGCTTAATGCATGCTGCAATACTGCTTCACTTCTCCTGTCTCACTTGGTTGTTACTGTTCTAACATGCATGTGAAAAGTGTGACAAACCCTCAGAGAATTATCACCCAACTCTGCAGTTCAGCTCAGATCTACGGTAGGTCTTAGTGTCTTCCAGCTCTTTTTTTTAATCTGTTTTTACGGCGTACAACTGTTTTGGTTCACTCTCACCGCTGTTATCAGTGTCATATTCAGAAGCAGAAGGCAGCTTTTTCAGTGAAAAAACAATAAACTGGACAGTGGACACTAACTGCACACCAAAATAGCAGACAGACAAAATTAGAGACTGGCTATAGAACATACACTGAACAAAATTATAAACACAACACTTGTTTTTGCCCCCATTCATCATGAGCTGAACTCAAAGATCTAAGACTTTCTCTATGTACACAAAATACCTATTTCTCTCAAATATTGTTCACAAATCTGTCAAAATCTTTGCCGAGATAATCCATCGACTAAGATGCTGATCAGACAATATGTGTATTGCACAGATGTGCCTTAGGCTAGCCATAATAAAAGGCCTCAAAAATGTGCAGTTCCATCACACAGCACAATGCCACAGTTGTCGGAAGTTTTGAGGGAGCGTGCAATTGGCATGCTGACTGCAGGAATGTCCACAAGAGCTGTTGCCGGTGAATTGAATGTTCATTTCTCAACCATAAGCCGTCTCCAAAGCTGTTATAAGGAACTTGGCAGTACATCCAACCTGCCTCACAACCGCAGACCACATGTAACCACACCAGCCCAGGACCTCCATATCAAGCATCTTCACCTCCAAGATAGTCTGAGACCAGCCACTCAGACAGCCGCTCGAACAATCAGTTTGCATAACCAAAGAATTTCCATACCAACTGTCAGGAACTGTCTCAGGGGAAGCTCATCTGCATGCTTGTCATGATTGGGGTCTTGAACTGACTGCAACTTCGCACAGCCCTTGAAGTGGAGTGGACCAACATTCCACAGGCCACAATCAACAACCTGATCAACTCTATGCGAACGAGATGTGTTGCACTGTGTGAGGCAAAGGCTGGTCACACCAGATATTGACTGGTTTCCGGAGCCCCCCAGGACCCCACCAATACAGTGAAACTGCACATTTTCGAGTGGCCTTTTATTGTGGTCAGCCTAAGGCACACATGTGCAATACCTAAGCTTAATATGCCACACCAGTGAGGTGGATGGATTAACTCGGCAGGCAGAAGTACTCACAGATTTTAACAGATTTGTGAACAATATTTGAGAGAAATAGGCCTTGTGTGAACATAGAGAAAGTCTTAGATCTTTGAGTTCAGCTCATGATAAATGGGGGCAAAAACAAAAGTGTTGCATTTATAATTTTGCTCAGTATAGTTAAGCAGCTATGAAAAATATATATTGTTGGAGTTCACCCAGAGCCAATCTTGGAACCCACTGGCTATCAGCTAGTGACGATTTATCGAAATGGCCGATGTTTTGGGGCTTTCTGTGTAGCCAGTAGCCACAATATATAGTACCTATAGCCATTTAGCAATATCAGCCTAAAAGGTGGTAATATGTCAGTTCTGGGTTAATAGTGTGTTTCAACGGCAAAAAAATCTGTTTAGGTTTAATGGCATAACCAAGAAAAAGACTTTAACAGTCACAAAATTTCAAAAACAAAGACCGGTTTGCTTGGCTGGCCTGCACGGCAGCCAAAAGCAAAAGACTGTTGTTGTACAAGGTAGCATCCACCTAACAATTTATGAATTTGGTTATATATGTTTCTTTTAAGCAAATTTACCATATTTTTTATTTACCGAAAAATATAACAAAAGGACAGTAACAGGAGATGGACACATTTTCTCTCCAAACTGCCATGAGTAAAAACTCCATCAGGAAAAAAACACAAGAGCTGTCAAGACTTGGTTATCCCCTCATCCCCAACTGCTCGTCTCCATCCTTCTATCCTCCATCCCTTCATCCCTCTACCCAAGTCCCATCAAACCTCCGTCTGACTGACAGCCGTCCCTTTGAGGCTTCGTTTTCAGATGAAAAACCCACACATATGCACACACACACCCACGCCGCTATCTGATCCGATGCCGTGACTCCCCCGTCAGCGGTGCGGCTCTCCTGTTTTGTTGTGTTCTGACAGGCCGATGTTGGGTTGTGTTAGGTTGTGAATGTGTTCAGGGCTTCAGGGGTCAGAGCAGCGCAGCAGCCTCAACGCCCAGATGTGGACTCTCCCTGACATGTCTGGCCAAGCGGAAAGCACTGAGAACAACCCTGCACATGTGCACTAGGTGATAATAAAGACCTGCATGTGTACCGAAGTACAATTCGGCACGTTGAAGCAGCATGTGCAATTGCTTAAGTTGGCCTAATTAGACACTGTGGGGGTTCAAGTTGGTTTGATAGAGGAGAAATTCTATGTAGAAAAAAAAGAAATTAGACTTTTTTAATCAGTCTTTTTACATTGTTGGACTGAAGTGAAATCCAGCAAACCTGCGGCATCAGGAAATGTAGTCCACCGTGTCTTAAAATGGAATTGAATTTGATTGAATTTTGAACAATATGAACCCACTACAGATATATATAAAAAAAACTTAAAACAGTAGAACATTGATTGACGTGATGGAAAAAAGAAAATTTCAAATCAGCTTGACTCAGACATAGATACAGGAACTTTGCCAAGTCAATTGAGGCAGTCAATATAAACAAACTGAAACAGCTAATAGGATGAAAGAAAAGGAGATGAAAAATATAATCCTATAAAGGCAAAAAAACAGTCAAACTTTTAAAATACAGTAAAGTTGAAAAATAGCATTTGATAAAGAGAAATAGAGTACAAAAGCATACAGCAATAGCAGCAAACTAATCACGAGGAAGAACAATAGCAAAGCAGCATCAATATAATTAATGTGCATGTGTGTAGGCATGGTTGGAGGCTCATGAGAGGGAAGACAAAGAGCCTGTTTTCACTTAATTTTTTCTCAAAGAACAGTCGCTGCAGCAGCGATGTCCTATAAAACTACACTCCCATTTATTAGCTGCATATCCAAGGTCCGCTGGAGGTCTTTGGGGCCGTTTGAAGCTTGCAATCTGGAGGCGTGATGCCATGAAGCTGTGAAAATAGGCCCATGATGAGAACACATCCAACTCAAATCTTTTTTAGCAGCAACCAAGTTCACACATCTTTTACACGATGCCAGAAAGGGTGGTGACGTGCACGACCCCTACGCCTTCCGCATTTTGTCATGATTGTCCTTTTTTTAGCTTGTGTACTGAACCTTCATCTTCGCAGTGACACTGTCACAGTTTTTCCTTAAGCAATCACTTTCTTTTTTCGTCCTATGCAGAGGAACACATTCTTAAAATCTCACAGAGGAAAAGAGCCAGCCAGCTTTAAGCTGTCCACTAAGTCTAAGCTGAATGTCCACGATATGTCTGAGGCAGTGCTTACTGCTCTGTCTGTTTGCTCAGCCTCAGAAAAGCCAATTGTAGTTTTTGTATCTTTTTCCTCTTTTACCCTTTCCCTCTTCCTAGAGAAAAGCTCTCTGTTTTACCAGCTTTAAAAGAAAAAGAGAAGCTTAAGGGAAAAAAGGGGATCGTTTTTTAGCAGAAAGAAGCAGAAGGAGAAGACAGCCACCTATGGATGTGCCTGTGTGGAAAAGTATTGATCCAAGCAGATGAACCAGCAGTTAGCCTTGGTTTGGAGTGTATGAAGATTAGCTTTTCCTCCCCTGCCACTTTCTTTTCTCTCTTTCAATCCCACTCTCTCTCTTCTCATACTGTCTCTATCTCTCCCTATCACCCTCCTCTCCCTCCCTGGCTTCCCTCCCTCTACCCGCCTGCCTGCTGCTTACAAACACACAGCTCATTTCTTTCTGGCGGCTCGTCGTCTTGCCTGCTCACTGGAGCCTGCTGCTGAAGACTGAGAGGACCTGAGACACGAATGTGGCAGCCTGCCAACCTGTTTGTGTGTTTTGGATCACTGGTGTCTTTATCCAGCAGCTCTGTGTGTGCGCATGCATGTCTGAGAGCAAAGATAGGGTGAGGGAGTAATAGGGTTGAGTACTGAATGTGTTTCAAGTATCTTCTTAATCACACATGGTCCTCAGCATGTGTTTGTGTACCATATATGAGACAAGACATCTCTACGTACAAATGTACATACATTGATTCCCACCTATTGATTTTTTCTTACCCCATACTCAAACAGGGTTGGTTTCACAGTGAGTGTGTGTGCACGTGATTGTGTAGGTTAGTGCTTGTACTATGTGCTGAAAGGGAGAATAAGAGAGCTGGGCAGCAACCAAATGAAAGGCAGCCCCATCAGTCTTGGTAATTGAGTTATACTTTTCCACTTAACTCAGTAGTTTCCTGTGACCAAGAGGAAACTTTCCTACTTTGCATTTTGTTTTGCATTTCCTGACAAGCTTATTCACTCAGGGACAGCCAAGGCCTGCTGAATTCAAAACAGCAGACTTGTAATCTGTCAGTTTTCATGCTGCCTATCAAGGTTCTTGTAATAATGAAAAGGTTCAAAAGGTTTTTCTTAATGGTTCCATCATTAAATGTACAAAAATGTCCGCCTTGCTCTTGAAACCCACTTATAAATACTTAAACATTAGGCAACATGCCATAGAACATCATGCCTGTTAGTTACTGCAGCACTGGGGCGTCTCAAAAGAGGCTTTGATTCAATCTTGGCCCTTATTTACTGGTGGAAACCTTCCCTAATGGCCTGCTTTCTCCCATCTCTTTTCTTCTTTGTCCACCCCCATCATCCTCTTGCTCCATCCTCCTCCCGTTCCTTTGTCCTCTAGGTGTAGCGGAGGTGATAGTTCTGGTGGGAGGGCGTCAGGCGATTGGGATGAACCAGCGTTCCCTGACAGCAGTCACCTGTTTTAACCCCCAGAACAGTAAGTGGTACCCGCTGGCCAGCCTGCCCTTCTACGACCGTGAGTTCTTCAGTGTCATCTCGGCGGGAGACAACATCTACCTGTCAGGTGAGCTAAATCGCCCTCTCCAACAGCACAATTGTAGCTTCCCTGTCGCAGTCATTTAGTAGCACAGAGCAAGAGGGCACTAGATGCCATCAGTTTATGACACTGCAGTAGTGAGAGTTTATCCCTCCATCCAGGAATATTTCATATTAACTTTGGAATAAAAAATAAAACTTAAATGTAAATTTAGTAAATCATTATATGATTGGTTCAAATAAATACTGTAAAAAAACAAATTGACCTTAAAAATTAAAGTTTTTGTTGTACATCAAGATGATTATAATGAATCCCGCTGACGTTGGTGATCCCCTGACTTTTCATCTAGCACCACCATGAAGTTGACATTTATGGATTTTAGTGAAGTGTTTCAACTGCTGTTGAATGGATTGCCATGAAATTTGGTACACACTTTCATGTTCCCCTCAGGATGAATTATAATAACTTTGGGGAATCCCTGATTTTTCATTTAGTGCCACCATTAGGTCAAATTCCTGCAAAAACTAATGACACAAGACACAGCTGTACTTGGGTTTTCTAATTAGCAATTCTTAGCTTGCTGAAATGGAAAACATATCTGCTAAACATCAACATGAACTGGCGATGAACAGCCATTTCCTCTTAATTTTATCATGAAAACCTTGTTTTGAAGGTAAAAATACATTATGGTTTTAGATCAATAAAAGCTAACCATGGAACCCTTTCATCATAATGAGTCCTGACAAAGGTCTCCTTGACATTTATGATCCCTTAGTGAGGACATGTTCACTCTACAACTGATATGATTTTTTTATTTTTTATTGTTTAATGCTGCTGTAACAAGGGAATTTCCCCGCTGTGGGATGAATAAAGTAAAATCTAATCTAATCTAATCTAATGATTTGGCAAAGTGAAGCTGCCAAGGCCATCGCCAACTCACAATGTATTGGCAAAGTCCATCTCCCCTCCTGTTCACGCTTCACACCCACGACTGAATCCCCCAACATAGAGAGAACTGAAGTTTGCGGGCGACACCACCATCATCGGCCGGATTTCAAACAACGATGAGACTTCATATCGGGAGGATAATCTTGCAGAGTGTTGTACAGAGAACAGCCTACTGCTCAACATCAGCAAAACTAAGGAGCTGATCACTGATTTCAGGAAACAGGAGATAAAGACACACACTCCTGTCTGCATCAGTGGTGCTGAGATCGAGCAAGTGAACAGTTTCAGGTTCCTGGGAATCAGCATCACAGAGAACTTGACATGGCTATCTCACATCCCTGCACTGGTGAAGAAAGCTCAAAAACGCCTGTATTTCTTGAGGAACCTTAAGAAGGCCAACTTCCTGTGGGACCAGAGGGCTCTGCAGTGGGTGATTAAAACTGCTCAGAATATCATTGGTACCCATCTCCCAACCATCAGTGATATCAGTGAGATGAGGTGCCTACGCAGAGCCCAAAGGATACTAAAAGACAGCACCCACCCCAGCCACAGCATGTTCACCTTGCTGTCTTCTGGGAAAAGATATAGAAGTTTCAGCTGCCGCACCACCAGACTGCCAAGTAGCTGGTTCCCCCAAGCCATCAGACTTTTGAACTCAAATTCATCCTCAGTACTGCTCCATTGATCATTGAATATTGTTTATTTCTGTGTACCATTTTTACAATTGCTTCTGTAATAATGTAAATTGTCTGCTATGTAGCAGAAGGAAGTTACAAAGCGCAATTTCATTATACAACCCATTATATTGTAACAATCAAATGTATCTACCTACCTTTGTGAAACAGTTAAAGACTGAAAAAGGGTGGCTACCCTCAAAACTTACTCATCTGTTGCTCTGAAGATTTGGATCTGCCCAACAGAGCAGACAACTTTAATGTCTTCCTTTTAAGTAGAGTCCTTTTTGTATAGAATGTCTCTCCTATTTATCTTCTGTGGAGCATTTTTTGAATTTGACCTTTTTTCCTCTGTCTGGCTTTACAGTCGGCGCAGTGTTCTGCAGTTTATTTTGTTCCATAGTGGCACACTGTGCACTCTGTGACTCCCTCTATGAGGCACCTTTAAGTTGCTCCTCCAGAGGTAGACTGAATTTCTCCCTCCACAGTCCATTTGTGCGAGAATCCTGCACGGTACTCAGACCTTGACATTGCTCCGTGGAAATGCAGCAGGATTTGTCCTGCGTGTACCTTTCCTCTCCCTCTTTTCATATAAATGTAAATTTGTGTTTGGGCATTGGAACAGGTCTGCATGTGTCCGCTGGGAGTCAGACAGCCAGTGGTGAAATCAGAGGTGTTCTAGCTAGCCAATCAACAGGCTTCGGTCTGTAACCTTCCTCACACTCGGAGCAGGGTCACTGAATCATGGCTGGTGTCACATGTCAAACTGCACAGCTAACAGGGCTGCTTTGAAGAGAGCTGAAACAAGTACAGTTTTGATAGTTGGCTGGTTGACTAGTCAGCATGGTAGCAAAGAACTTTCAGTCAGTTAAAGGAGTCCAAGTCTATCCCCTATTTTTTATCATACCATATGTAGGATTAGAGATTTCAGTATTGAATGGGAGAAAATATTAATCATTATCCTTACACATAGTCCCTTTCAACCTAATAGTTCCAGATACTAAAGAGGTACAGGAAAGAGATACAGGAACTAGAAGATAAAATAACTTTTGCACTTGTTACATTTGCATTTTCACAGCATATGAAGAACCGATGATGGACTAAAAAGTGATGTTGAGGAAACACAGTCATCATGTTGTTGTTACTGTATGTTTAAGCTGATGTAATAAATGAGCAAAGACTTGGAAATCTGACTGAAAACTCCAGAGTGCATGACTCCACTGAGTGTTTTTATGTGTTTTTGTCTTTTAGAATGTAACCAGAATAAAAATATTAGCTATGGAGAAGCCAATAATATCAAACAATTAAACTTTAACATTTAAACTTTAATAAACATTATAACAAATGTCCACCCCACATCTTAATATTGATATGAAAGTCACGCATTACTTCCATATTTTGAAGCAATACACAGTGTGAATCATTTGCTGCGTCTGTGTTTGACCAAACACAGCGATGTTTAGTCCGAAATACTCTGCCCTGTTCCTGAACCATTGGAAAGTACCTCCCATTAACATTTGAAATTATCCCTTTTCCTGTTAGCTTCAAGCGAGCTAGCAGGAACTCAATGTAGTTAGTTTCCTCCAGTCAAAACCCAGGTTAAGTTCCTATATTCTATATATTTCAGGCGGCACAGAGTCTGGTGTGATGGTGGCTGATGTATGGTGCTACATGTCCCTGCTGGACAACTGGAATCTGGTGTCCCGGATGACCGTGGCTCGCTGCAGACACAATAGCCTAGTATACGACGGCAAACTCTACACCATCGGAGGACTGGGTGTATCAGGGAACCTGGACCACGTTGAGAGGTAAGAGTCACGCGAAATCAACAGCAGCCTGTCTTCAAGCAGCAGTCACCTCCAGTGGCTCCCAGCTGGTGACTGCACATTCCCATACAGCTCTAACCCTAATCCGACAGCCATCCCAGAGGCTGTGTGCGGACGATTCTGCAAAAGTGGGTGGATGCTGAGCAATCCGGTTTGAGCAAATAAATATTCACACTGAGCAGCGAAATGTGGCAGATGGTGTGGCATGCAGTAGTTGCGGTGCAGCATATTGCAAAAGTGGTTGGACAGGTTTGTTAGCATTTTCTGTGAGAGCAAAAGGTGCAGAGAAATGAATCTGAGCGGGAGCATATTAAATGGTCACAGCTGTGAGTGTTGTTGTGGAGCGGCAGAGCACCTCTTACTTGTTTGTGAGTGGTGCATGAGTGAGAGGATTTGCTTTCAGAGAGCAGAGTGGTATACTGTGTCTGATTCCATCCACTTCAGCATCAACACAGCACTGACACTTTATTTTAAGGTCGTCCTCTGTGGCCTATTCTGCTGGGTCTTCTTATTTTTTCTGTTGTTTTTTTTTGTACCCCCCGGAATATAAGCAGATCTTCATGGAAGTATAATGAATTCAGGGTGTCATAAAACATGAATAGAGATTGTCCAGATTTAATAATCTGATTCATATTGTCTGACTTTTGTAACACTGCTCCCCATTTCTTATTTTTCCCTCTAACCTGGGCTGAGGAGTGAGTTTCAGCAGAGAGAGGGGGCTACCTCCCCTACACGGCAGAGCGAGATTAACCAAAAGCAATCAAAAGAACATTACTGAGTATATTAGAGCAGGCCGCTGCTGCTCATTACCTAGCAGCTCAATTGATCTCCAAAGCTGTTCGCAATGCACAACAGTCCTCCAAATGAAACAGCCTAATTTGATATTTCCCCATAATGCTGCCATACAGTGCCGTTATGACAGGGGGTAGATGGAATATTTGCCCCATAATGGAAACGCATTTGATTCCTCTGTCTCTGAGCTGCTTAATTTGAGAGCTGCCGATGCATCTAGGGCATTCTCAGCTCCAAAGAAATCAGCGTTGCGCCGTGTGATGTGTTTGTATGTGTGCCCTTGTGTGCGTTTTTGTGCAATCATGAAGCTTCTTCGAGGCCCTCAGCAACTGGACTCAATTATCAGCACCGTAAAACTTTAACCTACTTTGCCTCTATCCAAGAATTGCCAGAAGCCTCTTCTGCTTGGTATCACTGCCCTAGTGCTATACTTCTGAAGGTTGCAAGAGCCAGGGAGAAGTAACCCACATACCGAAAAAAAATAGCTGAACTCTTAATAGTTAGGAAGAAAATGCATGGTGCTCGGGCTGAAGCAAAAAATTTGTAACACGGGGTCAGGGTCGTATACGCCGGCCTTATCATGTAATAGCGAACAGGTCTCAAGCTGTTTGGGAAAATTGTCAGAGCAGTCAACAGGCTTGTTTCTAAGCAACCCAGGCTTTTATTTTGTATTTTTCAGAAACCGCTTTCTGGAGCAGGAGTCAAAATTGAGTCAGGTGAAGATGCCTGCTAAAGTATTGCATTGAAATTCCAAGATTTTATTTTATTGTCTTCACAAATCCATCATTCACTAGTTCAGATTTCCATTAATAATGTCTTATTTGGATAATTATGTTGACATGGTGGGAATATATTTACCATCGACTTTGTTGATGAATTGTAAATTACTCAACTGGCAAACGCTAGCAGTGTGAGCTGTGATCTCCTTTGTGGAGACCAGATCATTAAACGATATTTAATGTGAAGAAGCTGACAGCTGTTACTGGAGACTGGCAATGATACTGTAAAGGTTTGACAGATATTGCGCCTGTGGATATGTGTTTGGTGTCAGCAGTATTCTCTGTGAAAGGACTTCACCCTAAAGTTTAGGTTGGCCGGAGGAAATTTCATCCTCACCACTGGTAATTGGTAACATTTTCAATAAGAAACAGAGAATATACTTGTAGCCATTTTAGACATCTACTGATATTTCTGGTATGGATTACATTGTTCGGTCTCAATCAACATTCAGGTCTCAATCAACATTCGGATGTCAGCCCATATGCCTCTAGAGAGAAAGTACATGTTTTCTTTGAGTTTGTGAATCAAAGCTAATGTGGTAGGTTACGCACCATTTACCATAAACGTTTTGTGGAGAATTTACTACTATAATCAGAGCTGTCTACCTCAAACAGTTTTTAACATGGTATTCATTAGTACTGAATGACATGGCCAGATGTTCCACAAACATAAATACCCATGTTCAACCCAGTATGCACATTTACACCTTTGAGCAATATTCCCACTTCTTTTAAAATATTTTGGTAGAAGAGCTATTCAACAATACTACAACACTCCTTAACTTTAATTTATCTCTGTTGTAATGTAAAAACAATGAAGAAATTAGGTGACAACAAAGACATCTTGTCATGGACTTAAAAAATACATCGGTGAGCCTCACTGACAGCTGAATAATCACACTTACCAACCACAGAGTCATAAATCCTTGAGCAATACCTCACACCCATGCTAAATAAGATAAGGATGAGGGTTGGATTACATAACATTCTGATGGCCTGCCCTGGTGGGAGCTTTCGGTATCTGCACACAACTGCTGTTTAAGTTCACTCATGATGCACTGTTGGAAAGCTAAAATCCTGATTCTCCCTATGCAAACCATTTCAAGATACAATCACAACAGTGGGTACAATCAGCCGCGCCTCTGTCAGACCACCTACCTACAATCAAAATTGACGCGACTCACCTATGAAGCCTCATAATAATCCACCAATCGATTATATTTCGAAATTCTGATATTGACAACGGTCCAGACGATCCAACCCAGTAAAAACAATTGAGTCCAAAACACATTATTCCCTCAATAAATCCCTAGGGACTACTGTGGCATTATTTCATATTTGCCAGCAGATGAGCCTAAATTTTCATACGTATAACTCCGGTATGTAAACAATTGTGATATATTAATTTCAAAATGGCTGCTGAACTCTAAACTCTGGAACTCTTTGTGTTGCCAATAAAATTCTGAAAATAACAATATCTAGCTTCAACTATGAAGTTCATGATCTACTGGCCAAAAAACATCTGTGTAAAACTACCGGCTAACATGGAGTTATGCAGCAGCAGCCCCAATGCTTAGGTATACTCTTAGAAAAACCTGTGTAAAATATTCATTTTCTGTGGTATTGATATCAAATTTACTTAAATAAAATAAAATAACAAAATAATTTGCTATGTAACACCTCATGCTGTGGCCCCACACTGTTTTCCAGCTAATAAGTCCAAGCTTTTTAAAAGCATGTTTTAGCAAACATTTTTAAGCGGAAATTAACGTATCAGTGTGTTAAAACTTATATTATTCATTTCCATTAGCACTCACAGGACTGTTTGGTTAACACTTCAGATTGTTATCTTTCAGAGAAGCCCAAAACCATGTATTGACTCCAAATGGTTCAAGAACTGCATTCAGTTTATTTTGAGTATGCCTTGCATTGGCATTTTAGGCAAATTTTACAGGAATTGTAAAGGGTTGAAAACAACAACATTTTTAAAGTGATACTATGCAGTCTAACTTTTGAAAGAAGAAATACATTTTTCAAAGAATACCGAACTTTTAAAATCATTGTTTTCTCTTAAAAATGAAAAGTTGAATTAACCTCAAGTATTTGCAGCCTTTCCTGGTCTGGCGTGACCAGTAGCTTAAAGTAGCTAATATTAGCTAATGTTAGCTAACTTTAGACAGACATATGGAACATACATTTCTAAGTCAGTTTGCAAACCATTTGACTCTTCTTTATTTGTACTGTTGTACTATAATTTAGTATTTACCATTTTGACATAGTTGTCAGAAGTAGACGCTGAAATATTCACAGCTAGTTGCATCACTTAATTAAATCTCATGTGTCTTATGCCACACGATTTGAATGCGTTATCAGAAATTGGTAAGGTGTATCTGTTCTGGTGACAGATACCAAGGTCCCCATTGAATTTATTTTGAAACTTATGGACTAGGTTTTTGATAATAATGTATTCCAAGATTAAATATTTAAACAATGTGAAGGAAACCGTACGGGGCAGGTTTTGCACCTGAATATACATGTTTGTTTTGTGAAGGAAGAATGAGGACTTTCAAAGCTTAAGGAGGATTTGTGACACTACTGGAGGTTTGTGACAGGCAGCTTGCAGCTGGTCTGTCAAATCAACTCAGAAGACAGGTGCAATAAATCATACACAATTTCAACGGCTTGGGAAAGAGCTTGACAGATTAACAACAGGAGCTTATTTCATAAGACCCATAAACAGGAGTTTATTTATTTATTCAAATTTGTTTTTTTGGAACAAGATACCAAACAAAAACACGATTACATAGATTATTTGTCAGAAAATCTAACCCAGTTGGTCGGACAATAAACTGGCAATACTTTTGACTTAAAGTTCACTGTGACATCAAAATGGGTTTTTAGGCATAATTTAAGACTGAATTGAAAACAATAGCCTTCCTCATTCTGAATTTCAGGCATCATTGGAATCACGTGATTGCAAACAACCTATTTGGAGCGTGAATTTCACCTACAGTTCATAGAGAAGCTTAGTATCTAAAAATGCAAGGGGAAAAAAAGCACACTTGTAGTTATAATATATAATAATCTATCTTTACATGGTAATTATGTATATTTGGTGGAATCATACGTATATATCATATCATCTCCGATGCACAAGTGCCTTGTTTGCTTCAGCATACAATGCACATTTTTTATCTTAAAATTTCATATTTTAACTGAAGAAGATCATGAAATCTAGATATGAATTATTTTATAAATAATGCATTGCTTAAAAAATGGGTTAAGATTATAAAGATCACTTTCAGGCCATTTCTTCAGGCATTTGTTCATATCTGCTTTGATAAATGAGCTCCATTAACTGCTGATCCTTTATTTTGTAGCTAACCACCATATTTGGCAGGTGTGGCTCTGCTCTGAGACACAGTTGGCTCAACTGCATCTCAGTATTGTTGGGCCAAAACTCTAAAGATAGAGACTCTAACAGGGAGGCAGCCAGTCCACAGCAGGACTAAAACCTGACCAGTGGAGATAAGGGAACTGTTACTCAAGCCTTTTTTGTTGCCTCTGCACAAATAGGAAGAACTGCACAGGGCTGAAGTGCAGTTGTTATATGGAGAGCTAATAACATTCAGAAATAATTAGTCAATGTATGTGAATGGCTGCCATGTTTGATATGCAGATGGCTGGTGGGGATTGTATCTGAAGGCTGGGGAATGGCATGCAACGCCTAGAGCTGATTTGCTTCGCTCATAGAGTGATTGATGCGGATTGTTTACACACGCAGCCAATCGTCTTCATTGTGAATGCGTCTGCATTTCTATTCGTACTTGTATGTTCCCGTAATATGTTCCTTGAGTATATGTGCAAATGTATGCCGCTTTGCATACCCTATGTGTTTGTTGGCTTGTCCGTCTGTGTGTCTGCATATATCAGCCGGCCTCAGCCAAGGGTTCTCACCTTCCAGCTGACTCCTAATTTACAGTCCTTCCTGCCTCCCTCGCTCCCCATCTCTCCATCCATCTCACTGAGGGTTTCACGCTCCTAACCGTGAAATTCACCAACATTCACAATTATGTCTTCAATCAGAGCCATCTCAAAGCTAGTAGGATGCAGCCTTTCTTTGGGAACGGCAGGGGGTCCAAATCAACACTCAGAGGACCGAGCAGGCTTATTCCAGTCTCCGTTCTCTACACTAATGACTGACAGATTTCTAGGGATGGGAGCAGTCGAGTTCGGGAGGCTTTTAACTTGCAATCAGGTACCCTGGGTCTGCATGCTCCTCAGCATGTTGATCCTTTGGCAAACCAATATGATTGCAGATATTGAATAATTCATGGGTGTCTAATGATGTGTCAATCACAGATGGTTTTGTTTTATTTATTGCGCACTATGCACAGGTTTGTGCGTCCTCCAAGTTCTATTGCAAGTTAATATTGCATGAAGACTGTTAGCAACATGACACTGAGTACAGCAACTAGCTTTTCTCATCAGGGATGTTGTGTTGTTTGGCTGACAAGTCTGGAGGAGAGAAGAGCAATTTGCAAAGATCATGTTCTCTGGCTTTTTATGGCTTTTCAGACTAAAATTACCTTCTAGATTGCAGTACATAAATACACAATGTACCCGTAAAATCTGTGGAGAAAGCGCCATTGTTCATGTTGATTAACCGGCACATTTGTTGTTGTTTAAGCATCCCTGCACTTTACTACTGTGTATAGTTATTCAGTAGTATTTTCTGTCATCTAGTGCTGATTTACAGAACTGTTGTTTTTCCATCTTCGTGAAGGTCTTTGAGCCCCTCCAGCGTGGTCAGCCTTGCCCTCATTTAACCAATGCCTTTATCCTACTCTTAACACAACTCGGCTCCATCTATGTTTTGAATTTTGCCTTTTCCATTAAGTGGAGTTATACTTTCGACCAGCATAATGGGCCGTTTCAAGAATATTGGCTTAGTCTGATGCAGGAGGTGAATCGTAATGCCTGAAAGACCTTGTGGAGGAGCGTTGAATGGCTCCTGGGAAATTTCATCATCTCAACCATGACCTAAAACATACAGCAAGATGGAGATTCCAGTGGGAGGTTTCATCATGCCTCAAGCTGCACACAGTTGAAGTCTTCTGTGGGCTGCTCCGTGAACTGACAAGTCCTTAAGTACTTGATGTCCGCGGGTGGTGTGCATGCTGGGTTGCCAGTCACCCAAAGAAAGGTCCCCTTCTGTGGGACACCAGGGGTGGGAGTCACACTCATAGAAGGAAGAGGCTACAGCTGCTCTTTTAGTTGTGGTGAGACACGGCTTGCCTCCTGGGTCCCTGTTTGAGCACCTTCTGACGGGACCTGCTCCTTTGTCTGCAGGCAAAAAGAAGCTATCATGCACCCAGAAAGAGGAGATCACGGCTGGTCCTGAGCAATCAAACTTACTTAGCTCACACAAAATGCCATCCACCTCTAGATCTTACTCCCTGAATGCAAATGCATTTTAAACACAAACACACACACACACACTCATTGCATACATGCAGCTCTCTCACACATACAACACAATGACCTGGGGATGGAGGTCGTTCTTGCCCATTTCAGCTCTCTGCCCAACAGCACTCTCTTTTGGAGACAGTGGGGAAATAATTAAAAGGGCGATGATGCTAATAACAACGGAGCGCCCCGCCGCTCTGCAGCCCCAGGTGTTCGGGACCCTGCAGCGAAAGAGTCGAGAAAGAGGGAAGGAGAGAGAAGAAGAGCGAGCCAAGAAGAGTTTAGCAGCACATAGCTGACGGGAGAAGATGAGAGGAGTATGTAGACGCAGCAGCCCCCAGGTGGGCCTGTGAGCTCAGCACAATCAGTCACACTGGAACCAATGGGCTCATGTGAAGACACCCTCACTCTTCTCTCTCAGCCCCTCCAGTCTCTCTACACCAATAATGAACTGATGAGCTTCTGTGCATGTCTTTTATATGTCTATGTGTGTATTACTGTGTAGATCAGTTTCTACGTACTAGGTCAGACAGTGCCTGGGGCAAGTTTTGGAGGGGGTTAAGGGGTGGTGGGGTTGGACAGCCGACCCCGGTAGCCCCGCAGCATGGCACTGTGGTCATGGACAACGGGCTCCCAGAGCCCCCCTGCCGAGGCGGTTCCCCCCTGCCGAGTTAATCCCCTGCTCCTCGGGATTAACCAACTTCACAGCGCTGGCCCCTACTGCGCTGTCAAGGCACCATTTCACCCTCCTACTCTACCCCAGCCAACCACCCTCCGCCAACCATCCCTCCCCCGCATTCACACTCAGATACACCCTCATTTACCCCTCCATGGTACCCCTTTCTCTTCTGAAATGTCAGTGTTAATTTTCTCTACTGGTATCTCTGTTTCGGTCTCTCTCTCTCTCTCTCAGTCCTGCTCACTTTTTTCCTTTCCATGTTATAGTTAATTTATTAGTAATCCTGTTTACTCTACATCACAGCTAAGCATTTTTCAAACCATGCTGCTGAGTTTTAGAAATTTTAATGTATTTTTCCTACCAGGCATTGGTTTCCTTTCGTTCCACCACAATATGAAAATGTATTAGCTAACTGTTGAAATATGTTTGTGTTGTGTAATCCATCACAGTGAACATCAGAGCTACATTATTTTCTTTATCAAGTTACATTACAGTTATCAGGTAATGCTCTAAAACAATTAATCAGCACTAGTGCTGCAGGATTAGTCATTTAATCAGTTTATTGATCAACAGAACATTAATCACTTTTGAGTCATTTTGATAAACAATTAATAGTCATTTGTTGATTCCATCTGAAATCTGAGGTTTAGCTATTTTTCTGAGTTTCTTTGAAATGTCCCTTTTTTTGTTGTTGCTTTTTTTAGAAATTTTATAGACTAAAGAATGAATTGATCTATTGCAGAAGAAATATAGAGAGAAATAGATCATGAAAATAATTGGTGGTTGCAGCCCTAAATACGATACCGCAGCACTGACAAAAAATAATGCAGATTTGAGGTCCACTCTGGCCTCTTTACCTGTACAGTCATTAGTTATCAGCATGATGAAAGCAACCAGAGTAGTTCATTTAGAACTTATTCTACCTATTTACATCTTATAAGACTTATTTATTGTGTACTGTATGCACATGCACAGTCATTTCCCGGTTCCATGGAGCAGCTACCGTGTCTCATAGTGATTTTGAGGCTCCAGGGCTGAAAGAGAGTGGCTCCAAATCAGGCAGATCATCACATCTCTCTCATGTTCCCCTCTTTCCACCTCGCCTCCCTCTATCCTCCCCCCTGGTTTCCTCTTTTAACCACATTTCTCCAACCTCTCCTGCACCTTCTGTCCCATTGCTCCCTCCATCACTGCACAGCACTGATTAGGTGGGCAGGAGATGATGGGTGTATTTGGGGCCTGTGAGGCCGGTGATGTGGAATCTGTCTGACATGCTCGAGCAAAGACAGTGTCTCCTCTTCATTGTCTTCTAATGGGGCGCTGAGGTCTCAGAGACACTGAGGTAGATGATGCAAAGAGCGTGCGTGTGTGCGCGAGTGTCTGTGTCTGTCTGTCT
>JAPMOB010248385.1:2706-15238 GCA_029875015.1 Lepomis gibbosus
TTGCCGCTTTGTTGGCTGATCTGATTCAATCCTTGTGTTGCAGCGATTGAATTCCCATCCAAACCTTCCTTAAGAGGATTTGGACTCAAGGGAGTCGGCAGGCCACAGGACTACAGTGTGAGGAGGGGAGGAACCCATGATAGGATGATGGGAGTGATGGAGGAGAAAGGCACTGAAAATAAATAAGCAATGTGCTGTATAATAACCAGGACGGTTAAAAAAAAGTTCAAAGATAAATTCTGCTCTCAGTCGAGACAAAAATATCTTAACACTGCCAGCAGTGTTAATGAAAGCTAACTAAAAACATTAAGGAAGCAAAGATGGTGAGAAGAGTCACTGGCAGAAGTCACATTGTCAGATAGAAGAGATGCAACATGAAGGGGACTGTAACATTCAAATAATTGATCAAAGAAATAAAGAGGCATAGGAAGGATGAGATGACAGGAGACGAGCGGCAGGTGGTGATCTCTGAGCCCATTATCCAGGGCTAATCCTGACCAGCAGTCATCGTGTTTGTATGTGTGGTGGTGCGTGTGTTGTTGTTGGCATGACACTCACTGACGCATCAGGTCTGTCAGTCAACCTGAAGCCAGATTTGTGGAAAAACTGAGCGTGAGATCTGATCAAATGGGGTAAGGGTTACTTAACTAAAATATATATTTAAACAGAAATCAGAACAAAGATGTGTAACACTTTTAAGACATTGCACTTGCACATAATACAACTAAAAGAGAAGGATCTCAATTAAATTAAGATAAAAAGCATCATCATTGAACAAGATGAATAGTTGTGACATGCCAATGTGGTGCTTGTCTGTTGAAATGTTATTAATTGTCTATTTAGTGAGACAAATTAGTGATTTAGTTGTCCAAATGTTGGGAATCTTGACAAAAGTTTGACTATTGTTTTGTACAGTATAAAGTTTTCTTGTGTTTTAACATGCTATTTCTTTGTCATTTCTTGTTACTTCTTTCTCTTGTGTCTGTCCCCTTTCCATCTCACCCTCACTCAGCAACAGACTTCTGACAGCTCGATGCTTGTCAAATAAAACAGTTCAAGTCTCAGCTTGCGTCCACAAAATAATAAAACTCAGGTGTAAACTTTTCAGAGTTTGAGAAACAGCAGGTACAGTGCGAGTGGGAGGGTCTGACGCTCAGTGTATGAGAGTTGGCAGGCCTCGGTGCAAGTCCGAAGTTCCGTCACCAACAGTACAGCATGCACAGGGTATATTAATAGTCAGCTAGCCAGTATGTCTGGGGCAATGTGTTTGTGTAACAAAATGTAGAACGACCTTTTCATTAACACACTGGTAAAATAAGAGCTGTTTGCAGTTCTGTTTATATGAATAATGATATAAGAGGAAATTATATATTTCCTCTTATACTATGATTCCAATAAAGCAAATACTATTATGTAGAGAGCCCAAGTGAAAATAGAACTGCCTGTTCTGTTACAGAAGTAAAAACACCTCGTTCAAAATCTAATTGACATTTGTAATAAAGTACAGCCTTGGAACAGCTTCATGTGGTTTATTCAGTTTGTCAGGAATAGGATGCAATCATGCAAACTTTTTAAAAACTATCTGATATCATTGTATTCAGTATTTCTGTTGTGTAGCTGCCTTGAATGTACCATTTCCCATAAGCCCTAGACCATTGCAGCTTAAATATCACAAGATAAATAGTTCAGTTCATTGGCGAGTCAAGTGTTTTTAGACAGCAGAGATCATATTTAATAAGTTAGGAAATTGCCATTCAAAGAGTGTGCTAGAGGATATTATGGATATGGACAAAACCAAGTATCCACATTGCCATGCTGCAGAAGTTCAAATTTAGTTTTTGTATGCTAAAAAAGTATTTGTTTCACTTTGTTAAAATCATAAAGGTGTTTTATGTCTAATAGTGAGTGCTGCAGTGGATGCCAGTTCGTCTTAAACTATGGAAAGTAAACTATAACTGAAATGCTGACACCACCCAGACGTGGTGTCAGCATTTTAGCTCTCTGTACAATGAGACCTAAATGAAAAGTAGATCATAGATCAACTCAGTTTCAAGGTTCTTTGTTGTCCCCCACTAGGGGAATTTTGTTATGCAGCAAGGTTCACATTATGACAGACATGTAGCAGCAAAAGGGCACAGATAAAAAGGACATCAGCAGCGAAATCAACAATAAATCACTGTACCAAATGTTCAGCCATCGCAATTAATCGGCCGAAAATAGCTGGTGTTCGGCTTGATAAGTCAAAAGACCGAAAAAATATTACCGAACAATTACATTGACATGTTGGCAGTGTGGAAGCATTTTAAAGAGTCTGAGAAAGACGCAAAAATCGCCGTTTGCAGACACAGTTCTGCTGAATTGTCTCTTAGCACATCCACTCCATCTGTGGCTGACTTCTTAGAAAAGGCAACAAACGGTCTAAACCGCTTTGAGTGTTTCTTTCACTCGTTTATGAGAAGAAGACCTAAATTTGGAGTGCACATGTATTCAAGTCTTCATGGTAAATCCATTGAAGCAGACCAGTGCGAGCTGACAGGCAGGTTAGCGACTTTATCCTGTCATTTTCTCTCTTTACAAAGACACGCATTGCAGTATGAGAGGCCTACCTGTCTTCATGTTACACAACATTTTGGTTTTCAAAATAAGGTGTCTATGCAGTATGGAAATATGATAAATTGGATTATATTCACAGAATGTATAAAACATATTACATGTGTCCATTAAAAGTAAATGGAACCATGTAATTTATTTACCAGACCCTCTCACCATAGTCTCTCCAAATCTTGTGGAAACACTGAGTCAAAGGCACATTTTGACTATTTAATTTATAAAATGGTAAAAAAAAATGTCAATGTTTGTTTTTTTCCTTATATTCAGATTTGGCTTTGGCCAAGAATTTTCATTTTGGTGTATCCCTATAAATCACTGTTTAATACAAGTTCATAACCTAACCTGAGCATAAGTGCATACAAGCAACATGTGTATTATTGCTTTAATGATCAAATGAGAACTCCTGTCATCAGTGCATTGTTATGTTTGAAGAGGGTTTTATCTTCTGACTCTAATCCAGTCTGGGCCACCATGTCACATGATAATGTCAGATGACTGCTGTTGCAGATATATGTGTGTCATGCTAAGATGTTAAGCCTTAGAAAAAAATGTCTGTCCAAAGACTGTAATCCCCCGTTATTTAAACCAAAGACAAAATATGACATCAACCACTGACACATTATCACAAACATTTTTAAAAAAATGTATTCTCTAAAAGGCTACTATTAAAAGAGAGGAGATAACTTGAGTTTATTTTCAAGTTTACACATCTGACAATGGATTATAAACTCTTTATTCTTTGTCAAAAATAGTTTGTATATCCTTTATGATCCTGAAACATCAGTCATGCAAACCTCAAGACATCCTATTTCAGGGTCTCCTAAACAATTTTAGCCTTCAGAAATGTAGCCTCTGTTGTAAGTTTTTAAGTCAGAGTTGGGAGATTTATAATTGAGCAGTTCTATGGCATGACATCTCTCTCCAGTGATGGGCAAGTTGGAAATCACGACAAACAGCTCTCGGTGGGCTCCGGTATGAACAGTGACTAGATCCAACGTGGGCTAAGCATGACTCATGTAATTGCACATTAATGACACTGTCTAATTATGGGTGCATGTACTGAGCGGCATGCCAGACTCAGTGCAGGGTCCACAACCACACAGGTTTTTTAATCTCTCAGCTCCATCTATACGAAAACTTCAAGCTCATGCAGAAAAAGGAATTGCTTTCGATGTTTGTATTTTCTTTGCAATGTTACCAGAGAATAGGTTTAATTCGTAGAGTAAGTTTTAAGTACTGCAAAGCCCACCAATGTAGAACTTAAGAACTACATACTGAAGTTGATTATTGCACTAAACACTAAAACAAGGCTTATTTTAAACAATGTAGTCATTGACACTTAATTTGTAGCAAAAGCACTGATAGTATAGTCACACTAATTTAATGTATCTTTTGGTTGTTCCACTTTGGAGAAGAACTTCAGATTTTAGACATGGAGTGGAACACATGAAGCCACAGCAACACATTTACCTGTGTGGTACCTGTGATGTTCAGCTGGTAGGTTCTGAGGATTAGCTAGGTGGTGGATGGAGTGCTTCAGACCTCTTAGCAGTGTAGTCCAAACTAAATTGAATTGGGCGTGCAAATACCACAATACTCACTACAACACAATGTCTGATTATTTAATAGTAAATACCAGTTTAACTTGCTTATAAGTTAGAGTAGGAGCAGGCATGATTCATCAAGTAGTTCTACAGAAAAATGACTTAACAGTTTTGATAATTGATTTCATTTTACAAGCAAACATGCTAAAGTTTCCTGCTCTTCTTTGTCATAGGATTGCAAATTGAATTTCCTTTTGGTTTGACTGAAAAAGGCTAGAAATCTGGAGATTCCACCTTGGATGTGCAGCCCTCATTTCACGTTTCTCAAAAGAAATAAACATATGTAATCAATTAGATTATGGTGTATACTAGGGTTGGTGACAAGAAGTTCAACAGTGGCACATGCGGCAGCGATCCAGGCAAAACTATAGCATATCACTAATGTGAAATAACAAATGTGATTTTGTTTAAGAAACGCAACCTTTAGGATCTAACACCTATCACAGAAAAAGGAAAATTGTACATCTGTGTGTGTATGGTGATGTTTGACAGAAACACCACAACTTGGTCTGTTCAGTTCCTGTTGCTTGTTGAAAAAAACTGCTCCACAACAAAAAGAAAAATGCTTCCATGTTTAACATATGCAGACCAGCTGCTTGATGCTAGATGCATTCTTCTCTTATCAACCAAACAACAGAAAGCCCACAAGTAAGTAAGTAACTCCCATCATTCTGGGTGATATCCGCATTACAGTTCAGGCCTTGAAAGACTCTTCTGAGGATAGCCTGCTTTTTATATTCTGTTAAATTAAAATAAACTATATACAATAACACTCTTCCACTTTTAAGGATGAGGTGTGCATCCCTAATGTTGTAGCAAAACCATCTTGTCTTGGTTTCTTTGGGATATTTTGTGAGACTATTTGTTGCAGCCTCTGGCTCATATTTGGAAATCATGGGGCAAAATTCTTATTCATGTTCCATCCTATGTAAATAATTGAATTGTGTTCGAACCACAGATGCGGTTTATTTTTAATCTTTAATGACTTTGTAGGCGAATAAGCCAATTTATCAAGACAGAAAAAAACCCTTTCAACTGTGAGAACAACCAATTAGCAAGAGTCCAAACTTTCCCATCCTTTGGATGCAGGATGGAGATCACTGTAACAAAAACCCCTGCAGCTAAAAATGACGTTTAATGTGTCTGCCAAACCTCTGCTCCCTCCCTCACTACATAGCCTTTCCCAATTTTTTCCCTGTGCTGTAATTCTGCAAGAATGTGTGGTTTTCTTAAGACTGCAGTCTGGCTTTCCTGAAAGGCCAGAAACAACACAAGATGCTAGCAGACTGGCGCTCCACCCTGGGCTCCAGGTTTTACTTTACTACCTCCTTACTGCCTGATGGGCTGAGGATGCTGAAGTGCTCAAGAAAGGCATAGTAGTTTTAATGTAATCAAAAGACAAGTTAAGAGAAAGCATTTGCACAAGCTCCTACAGGAACCTTTGAAAACAAAAAGAGATAAAGCAGTAATCTCATATTGATGATGTGTGCATGCAAAAGTAAAAACAGACAAAGATATGCTATGAGAGCTGGGGGACAGAGGTTGTGGTATACATCCCACACTAAAGAGGAACTACTATCAAAACCCCACAAGGCAACAGATGTTCACAGCTGCTTTTGCACTGTAGGCCTAACAAAACTTGTCATAAAGCCTCCTGTGGTCACAAGCTCACACATAGCTAAGTGCAACCACACTAAACAAAAGCAGAGGCTGCAACAGTAAGCAATCATCTTCAAAAAGGCATCTTCAATCGACTCCTCAGAGCTGTGTGTGGATGCAATGAATGTGTAGGCAGCTCTGTCTGCCACACGCAGATGTGGCGAGGTCAGTGGACTTCATCAGATGCACACTGTAAATGTGGGATGGCACAACGTCACTCCAAAAAGTAATCTCTAAAGCTTAAGTAACCGCTGTTATACAAAAATCAGCAAATTGTGTATTGCTCTCATCAGCATTCAGAACTTCAGTGACTGTTTCCAGCATTTTTTTTCTATTTCCAAAACAATGGGAACACAAAGATTTTAAAAAGAAAGGTCAGTGATAAGGCCAAGATATTTGGCTTTCATCACATAAAGTCAAACTCAATAGCATTGTTTTGTTAGACTTGTCCTGTCTGCATACACCCATTTCTCTTTCTCCATACCTCTAGTTTTTAATGCAGGAGCTCCCCAGCCCACACCAAGATATTTAGCAGATTTCACAAAGCTCCTCCTATTTTCACTTCTGAGTAGTTCTCTAAATGAATAATAAACTTATTTTGATGTATTTTGATAAAACAAAATGTAATGAATTCCCCTTTAAGTTTGGCTGAAACTTAAAACTTCACTGCAGCTGACTACTATTTTTATAAGTGATTCATTATCTAGTTTCAGTCCCTCAATCATGAGATTTTTATTCTTTCTTTGTCGTATGTGACAGTAATATTTTGTTAACGGACTGTTAGTTGGAAAAATAAATTAGACAAAGAGGCAACTTAAAGATGTACCCTTGGGCTATAGGAAATTGCGACAGCCATTTTTCACCATTTTCTGACATTCTATAGAGGAAACAATTAGCTGGAAAAATAACAAGCACATTAATAAGCTGGTGAAAATAATAATTAGTTGCGGTCTTAATACTAATGCTACTTTAATTTTGTCACTAAGAAAATAAAGAAAGGTCCCTCTTGTATTTGCTTAAAGCTGCACTGTTGAGTTTTCGTGTAAACACCATATCGTGTGTGTGTCCTAGTTCACATTCACAGTACGCTACACAGGGACCCACTTGTGAAGACATTGCTCCATAGTGCTACTATGGGTCCAAATGTCCGCAGGCAATCTTAAGTTTGGCTGAGTTTAACAATGACACTGAAAAAATTAAGAAAGTTGCTCTTGTATTTGCTTATAAACTGTTTCAAGAGTTAATCGAGCAGCACTACTGCATATAAGACACAAATGCTTAAGTTTGCCAAAATGTTGTGAAGCTTAAAGCTGCTTAAAGCTTCTGAAGATCTCTCAGTCTCGTTACATCCACTATTTAATTCTTTGTGATGAATCTGAAAAGCCCTACAGAGATTGTGTTGAAAAGCTAGAGGTCTCCAGCGTCTGCTGACTGCCTGGTCAGAAAGGATATCCTGCTGAGTCTAGAGGGTAGCGGTCATGCAGCCATCCCCACTCACCCACCCAATCACTTGATTAAACAAATAATTGTCCTCAAAGTAATCAAGCTTTGCTCCCTGCCTGCCCGCTTCCATTATACCATGAAAACCGGTTTAAGCATAGCATGGAAACGATACAGATTATAAGTGAAGTTATGACCTTGGCTGATGTCGCTGTCAAAAGGGCTTATTTTTTGGTGGGTGGAAGTAAGACGGAGAGTGCTGGAGAGAAAGGGTGAAAGCAAGAAACAGACCAAAAGAGAGACAGAGGGTCAATAAGGACAGCGTTTCAACTAAAAAATGTTCTCATATTTCCATATATTTTTATGTGACACTAATAATGTATTTAAAATCTTTTGGGAATTTCAGTTTCAAAATTCCAAACCTAGAGCATTGCAAATCCTGAAACCTGAACAAGGTCTACCACGCAAAAATAGGTTTCCAGAATAAGTGTCAAAGGGTCAGCCATGTACCTGACTGTGGACATGGCACATTCTGACTGGCAGCCTCTGTTTGCTTAGGGAGAACTCTCTGAAAATATCCACACATCAAGAGGGCTATGTGGTTGTGCCCGAAAGGAGAACGGCGGCAATGAGCATGTCAGCGGTATTTGCATTTAAAATCAAAATGGATTCCATCTGACACGGTTAGTCTGGTCTAAAGCCTATCTGCGATGAATAATACACCCAATCCCTCGGCGTAATGGAGGAGTGACTGCTAGGGCACTGAATGCAGCATGGTATTCTGCTGAAAGGGTTTACAGTCACTGTTGAGAACACAGATGGCTGTTAACAGAATGCATTAGTAAAGATTAACTTGCCCGGTAGAATCGCCACATTAGTGCCTCTGATCATGTTAACAACCACAGGCAGCGACAGAGACAGTGTGTGGTATGATAAGTCTTGCAATTTGACCTGGGGCTGCATAGATAATTGTGTATGTCAAATTTCCTGAGAATATTGGCGATATTAAAAGGTCATAAAATGTAGAATCTCTGGAGTTGCCAACAGCAGTCAAATATTGAAAAGAAGCCAACTATGCTGGCAAGTAATGGTTTTCTTAAGGGGATATTATAAAGTTTGTGCATGTTTTAGCCCATTGAGTCATGAGGGTTATGCATTGTCCAAAGTTGTAAGACAACTAGAGCTAGAACACACTGACAAACAAATATGAAGATTTGCTGCTTTTCTTTATCTTATTTTAGAATAAACTAAATATTTTGGGATTTGGACGGTTGGTCGTGCATGAAAGACATTTGAAGACATCATGTTGGGCTTTATTTTATGCTCTAAAACATTAATCAAGAAAATATATTAACAGATAATGAAAATAATTGTTACTTGCAGCCCAACCTGCAAGAAAAAGACTTACTGATAATTACATAGATAAATACTTGTCCATACTTTTTTTTGCAGAGCATGTGTTTACAGGACTGTTTAAAATCTTCACAATATTTCTATCTGGAGAAAAAAGAGTCAGAGCAGAACAAAAGGAACAAAAGAATAGAAAAAATATTAAGAGAGCACAGGAGGAGCTACGTTCGCAGGTTTGAAATGTTTACACTGCAAATCATTTTAGGGGGGGGAAAAAATCATCATCATGTTGTTTTTAGACTTGCTGTGAAAAGGCCCACAGTTTGATCTTCAGTTGCAAATGAAACTCAACTCCAAGTATTTTTTTCTTTTAATTTAGTGCCCATGTCCGTTTATATATTTGCCCTCTTTTTCACCACTCTTAGCTCATTCAGTCTTACAGTGTGAGTCACTGTCTGGACTGGTTTGACGATGTGGTCACAGTTTAGACTTCCAAACATCGGATGTCTGCCACAACAGTACACAGGAACATCTGGATACGGATCTAGGGTCTTGACATCACAGTTCCTCCAAATCAAAATAAGGAAATGAAGCAAACCTCAACAAAATTTTGCCTTTGAAATTGAACTACAAAAACCAGGATATGAAAATTGCACTGAAGACTCAAATATTTGTTTTCCCCCCAGGAATATGCAGTGTCGGAGACGGATTCACATTTTTCTAAGAATGGAAAAAACTGGCTTATTATTAAAATGCAGGTTATGTGCTCATAAGGAAATTATTAAAAGCTGGTAGGAGTACTGAGACGACCCACGTGGAGACAGAGATGGAAACACATCTACTTCCTGTTTTTTTGTGATCCATTACAATGACAAACACATCTCAATAATGAATATTCATGAGTGCTCAATTGGAGCCTTTAAAGTCACTGCTTTTCACTAAAATGAGATGAGTTTACACACCAGCATGCATTTAGAGGAAGATGTCCTATGTGGGGAGTTCAGTAATGAATTCCCCTCTCCAGCTCATCAGCTTCCCCAAATACCCTCTGGAGTCTCAAAGGTTTCTCATGAAAACAGCTCTAAATTAAGTGACTGCATGGAGTATAATTTGCGGTTGGTGATACACCCTGCATAGAAAGCATGATTTACACACTTCAGCTCATTCGCTGCTGTTTTGACTCGAAATGGGGGAAATAATGGAAACACCAGACATTAGAAGCTTTTTTTTTCTGCTTGGAGGAACGCCAGTGCAGATATCAATTTGGCGCCTTTTAGAGACGATAAAGCGTGCTCGTAAATATGAGTGAGCACAGATGTGTTAAATGTGCCGTGCCGTTTTCCACAGCAATCTTGGGAGTCAGATGGAAAAACCTAGCTGACGTCATGGCTTCAAATATCTGCCATTTTTGGGGGTAGTATACAGATGGAACACATTTGGCCCTAAGATCGCTGTCTATTCAGCAGAACTAAGTCAACCAAGAAAGTTTCACAAGCAGCATTTGATTTCACATCATCCTTTAACAAGCCGACCACCAAAACTTGAACTGGCCACAATCTTTGCAAATGATATTTAATACAGCTTTAAAGAAGAAGAAGGGAAAAAAATCTTAGTGAACGTAACAGGTCAAGCAGACTAATGTCAGAATTTCAGCTTTAAAGTAAATTGCAGTGACCCCATAATGTATGTCTTGCAATGATTTTCATGTGATGTCTCTAGTCAGTAAATTCCACCCAACAACAAAGTGGAGCTGAAACGATCAATCAATGTATCTGTTTAGACAACTGACAGAAAATTAATCAAATGTGAGGAATTTTCTGGTTTTGTCTTGCGTGATAGTATACTGAACATCTTTGGGGTAACGATAGTATAAAAAAAAAATTGGGGTCTCAAAAATGATGTGCATTGTTCACTGGCATTTTAAAGACCATACAATTAATTGACTAATTAAGAAAATGATCTGTTAATTAATTTAGTTGACTTTAAATAACATGCCAAAAGAAAACAAATCCTATGAATACAAATACACCAAATTGTCCACATTGTCAACCAGTGTATTCAGTAGCATTTCTATGATTAAAAGTGATGTATGTAAGTCAAAGCTATTCTCTGTGTTTAGACACTTTTGAGTACAGACTTGTATTTTTGTTAATTTTACGACATCAAATGAACAGAGTGGGCAGATTCCATAAATTCTCACAAAGTGTTATCAAAGCAGACCAATCCTGTAGTAATGTACCAAATACAATTAGTAGCAGTTTGTTTCCCACATGGGTTTGTCTCTGTCATTTCACCCCATACCAAGTTAGATACTTTTCACACCTCATACATCAAAGCTCCAGACAGATCTTGGGTGGCTTCAGAAAATCTGAACACTAAAAGAGAGACAGGGTTCACACTCTTCCCCCACTCCTCCCTCTTCTTTTCCTCCTACAGACTGAATTTGGAAGGCAGAAGGCAGTAAAGAAAGGGAGAAAATCAACGTCACACAACGACACAGGGTTTTCCCCATTTCTCTTTGTCACAACCACAATCCCCTCCAGTGCAAGTCCTGCCACGGAAGTTTCCATTTGCTCAGCTAATTAAATAAAACAAAGAGGTGAAGAAAGAGTATGGGAAAAGAGGTAGAAAGCGAGAGGGCAATGTTCCAGGTCTACTATGTCTAAATATTTTCATCAAGATTGCCACAAGCACATGCAGAGGCTTTTGTTGTCCACTGCTGCAGCCTCTGATAGTCTGCAGCTCAGGTGGCTGTGGCCCAACATAAACCAGAGCTGCTGTCGCCGGTTTTGCTGCGGCCACATCTCCCTAATGTGTTTTCCCTATGCCTTGGTAGCTGGGATGACAGTGTATTTTAAACATGTGGCTATAAACTTGCACACACACACATATCCAGAAGGACATAAAAAGGCACTGATGCCCAAACCAGCATACACAAACACATGCACAGTCAACAGAGTTTGACTATTTGTGAGTCTTTACTAGTATGCACAAGTCCCTGCCAAAGTAAGAGTCTCTTCCAACTCGTCAACAACAGAGAAGAGGAGGAGGAGGAGAAGAGAGGAAGGCAGCCCGTTTCAAACACACGTCCTGCAGATGTTAGCAAATTCAATGCAAGCACTCACATCTTAAGAAAAAATGGGGTGTATCTTATGTGAAAAGAATAAGTATATATCATTTTTCCTTCATTCCTTCCAGCTGCCTGTGAGGGAAATATAATGCCACTGTACTCAGGCTAATCCAAGACACTGTGGTAATGACAGACAGCATCTTGACCATGCTGGCAGAGAGACGTGGCAAAAGGGGAGCGATGTGGAGAGGGACAGAAGAAAAACAACACGTGGGAGGCAAAAGACCATGTGTGTTCATCTACTGCTGTTTGTGTGCCTGCATGGTGACAAAACAGGAGTTCATGCGTGGACACAGATGAATTCAAAGAACGGGGGGGTTGCTGTTGTGCTTTCAGTGGTCCAGCAGCCCCTGCCTCCTGCCTTCTGTAGAGTCCATTAGCGATTGCATAATGCTTGGCAGACAGGGACCGAGCGAATGCACCCCCTGAAGGGTCGGACACCAGCAAGAGGTTGCTCTGCAGAGCAAGAAACTCTGCGTTTCCTATGAGTGTCAGTGGCGGATTTATTAGAAAATTAAAAGGCTGGAGGTAGCTTTTTCACTGTTAGACACAAGCATGCAAGGTGTGTGTGTGTGGGGGCGTGCTTGTGCCTTCAGTTTGAGGAATTCTAGGTTAATGCAAAATAAAAGAGCATCATTAAATATACAGCAGAAGCTGCAGTTGCAACACAGCATCTGGCCTCAGCTTCAATGTGGCACCACATCCTTTCATTTCTCTGCTCCATCATTGCCCTCTTATT
>JAPMOB010248389.1:12779-24431 GCA_029875015.1 Lepomis gibbosus
GGTGTTAAACATTTTGCTTCAGTGTTGTTATAGTAAAGCATGAGGGGTAATTACTTCGCAATGCAAGAGTTTAGTGACCAGTCACACCTCATTTCAACTTGAGCAGAGGTCTGATCAGCCAGAGTAACTGAAAACATCAGTGTCAGGGCCTCTACGTGCAGCGGCAGTGAGCATGCAGGGATTACACACTATAAATATAGTTCAGTTAAGAATAGGTTCATTAACATACAAACATTTACTGTGGTTGGAAAAATCAAGTAGCCCACTTAAAGAACGCATTATCATGCAATAGGCCTTTTTCATGAAGACATGTTGACTTGTAATTGGAGGAAAAGCTCAGGGGCCTCATTTATAAATGGTGCGTACGTCTAAAACAGGGCGGGAAATATGTGTTGGCCTCTTCCCAAGCAAAGGTTGTGATCTATAAAAATAAACTTGATTGGAGAATGTGCGGTCCTCCATGCAAACGCACATAAAGAGAAATGAGAGACGGCGACTCACATTCCAGAACAATGAAATGTTTTAAATGAGTACTATTGTGTAAAATAAATTGAAATATTACGTCTGAGTATTATAGGCCAATGAAAATTAAAAACAAACACCACTTTGATTGATTTTCCCAGAAGTGATAAAAAAAAAACAAGCATTATTTATTTATCATTTGCAGTGCACACAAAAAGAATCAGATTTAGGATAATAAACACAGACATTGTTTTTTGCAAAAGACCTCAAATATGTTTTACAGTTTCATCTGGAATCATAGTAATAAATGCTTGCAGTGCAATTTATTTTTTCCATCAGTCGTTTTTTCATGCAGTCAGTACGTGTTAAAATTAATGGAGGGGCAACTATAGGTCGGACAAGGAGCTCGCTCACATATGCCAATTTCAAGTTAATTGTGATTTATAAAGGGAAATCGGCGGAGTACATGCGTTCGCACTGTTTCATAAATCTGAATATTTTTGTGTGCACGCACTTCCTGTGTTTTGTATGTACGCAATCTTTAGGAGTCTTTTCTACGTGTAGTTTTATAAATAAAACCTCAGGTGTTGCTAATAAAACTAATGATGCTCTGTTCTATTGAAGTGTCCCAGTCAGCCATGAAGCATGCAAAGTACCAGGACTTTGAATCTCAAGGAGCTAAATGCAATTAAATCATTAATTAATTTTATTTACACCTGTGCTTTTCCTACTGTGACAAGTCTTGTGCTTGTTTTTCACTTGTCAACTGAAAATTCTCCATCCAGACCACATGAGGGCAGCCTTTGTATACTCTTGGCTCAATATTCACAGTTGGGTCTGGTACTTTGACTACTACTACCTATCAACACTACCATAATAATTCATTTTAATAATTAGAAGCAAAAACAATAATTATACTATTGATAACCCATGACATAACCTGCCTGATACTAACAGTATGTGTTTTGACATTAGTTCACTACAGTGTTAGTAGTTAATCTTCCTCACTTTTGGTATGATTTCAGTAATCTGGATGCTACATGAAAGTGTATTTCTGAAAATTTGATATCCCTGTATTTAAAAAAGTAAAAATAAAAAAACTCAACCTGATAGGTTCAATAGGTTCCAATATTGGTCCACGTCATGTGCTCACCACTCAGAAGGGTTGAGACATCTGTTGAATGAAGGACAAAGTTATAACTGAGTTCCTGCTGTGCAGATTAATTGTAGTGCAGAAAGATTATCAACAATCAAACATTTTTCAGTTCCTTGGGGACATCTCAACTCTCTTGAACGTTCAAGGCTTGTTTACCCAGACCGACAGCTTTTGTGAAAACCACAGTATGATTACACCTAAACAGCGCACCGTGCCAATTATATTAACAGCATAATAACACGGCAACTGTGTCTTGATCCAAACCTCTTCACCCTGAATTATCCAATCAGATGATGAGGTACTTGTAAAAAAGGTTTGAGCGTTCTGGATGTTAAGGCTTCGTGCTGATTGCCAGTTGTAATTGTGACGTATTCATGCCAGATCATTTCAGGAATTAAACATGTTTGATTGCCTATTGTCTGTCTTTAGACTTGAATATGAAGGTTGTCTGTCTTAAGTTTGAAAGGTTACACAATTTTGCATTGATCAAATTATGTCATAAGTGAGCTCTAAATTGGCGAAAACAACTAATTTCTCTTTATTCTAAAAAGCAAACTGTCATAAAAAGCATTGGGGGGGGTGGGGGTTGAGGGGGACCATTTCAAGCCAACATACGATAGGGGGAAAAAAACAATGGCGTTAAAAGAATTTTAATACAGTTTCACAGCACGTACTCTGACAGCTGCAAGAATTCCCTTGACATTTACTATTTGCATTCCTTTGACCACGGCAGCTAATTTTCTATGCTCAAACCTGTAAATTGTTGAATAGAAATGTTTCATGACAGTTAAAAAGTTGGATAACTAATTTAAATACACACACACCCGTTAATGTTAATGACATTAGAATTGATTAGATCCATTTCACCTCAGTAAAAGAAGGAGCTGCTTACCATTCATGGTGAAGAAATACATTACAGGTGTGCAGTCAAAGAAATGATAACTGCACCCTGATGATGTTCAATGTGTATTTACTTCTACCTTTTTATACTGTGAATTAATTTTATTTTGTCCACCCTACTATACACATCAGTTTATATATTTATTTTCCTACCAGTTTATAAGCTATTATCCATTGCAGTATATACACTGTACATTTATATACATACTTGTTCTCATGTATACTGCATTAATACACAGCCTGTTTGCATTACAGTACTATTATTTACTAGTATCTACTACAGTATTGTATTTTCCTCTATTTTAGCTGCTACGATATTTTATGACTTTTAATTAGATTCTGTTCCATCATTTTATATATTTTCTCATATCTGTAAGAGCACAGCTCGAGGGAGACTGTCATTGCCAGCGACTGCTTTGCTTTAACTGTTGCGTTCATGACAATAAGATAAATTGAACAAAGTGGGTGGACAACATACAGTATCTATATCTATCTAATATATCTATACAATATACAGTAGCTATCTATTATACAGTAAGGTCAGCAAACCGCGACAGCAAAACCACAGACTAATCCCCTTTTCTATGAAACTGTCTGAACAAATACAGAGGACTGTTGTATTGGACTGTATTATAGTATACAATTTGTTTGCTGTTACTGTGTTTTCATACCCTGCAAGAAGCCAAGCATCAGATAAACAGTTTGATCTCAATGTTCTGTCTATGAAGTTCCTGACTGAGGTTTATCCCATTGACTGACACACTGAATGGGGGAATGTTTGAATAGCACTGATTCCTAACCAACGGCAACAGCCCATCTTCATAAATGCAGCACCACAACAGCTTCCTGGCCAGGGTCAGAAATGTGGCTGGAATGTAGCTGATAAACACAAAGCACAGAATTAGGTATAATATTTGCAAAGTTAAATTAATTACCGAAGTCTGGTCAGGTGCTACTTGGATGATGAACTGGTATGAAGGCATAACACAATGTTGCAACACCAGTCTGGTCATATCTCCATCCTCTGTTATTTGTTCTGGGGACAGAGTGAATCCATCCTCCATGCGCTCCTCTGACATGTTCAGCAGCTGTCACAAAAAAAAAGCATGCAAGTGAAAATATATATCCTTCTATCAAATACTAATTTGCTTTAGGCTTGAAGTGAATCCATGATAGTTGAATTAACCCTTAAAAGATATTCTTCAGTTCTCCCAGAACTCAAGAAGCCTCTTGGATGAGAGGCAGAATGTCCGCTTGCCCTTGATTTTGAAATTCCTTGGATAACTATGACCTGCTGACAACTGAGATCTTCACAGACACCATAAAGCTCACAGTCACCTCTTGAACCTCAAAGCAATTGTTTTACTGTAAATCTAATGTGCAAGAGTAAAGCCAAAGTAATAGCCTACAGAAAAATGGCACTGCATGTTATCAGAATCATTTAATTTTTATTACATTTATGGCATTTGGCAGTGGATTTGCTCAGCGTTTAATCATAGGTACATGTGGCGAGATATATTGATAGGGTTCTAACCCTGAAGTCCCTACATCCACTGGGATAATGAGTAGAACATAAGTGGCCTCTGTGCCATCCACACACAATGACAAGATCACCACCTGCGCATCTTGAATGTAGGGCAGACCTAATGAGAATTGTCGTGGCTGATTTTCAGTGTCAAACCACCTGTACAGTGGAGAAAAACAAAACAAACACTCACATCATCCATTCTCCACAGGTCATTGCCCAAACCTTCAGTATGACCATACGTGATTGCATTCTGTAGGAAATCAGTCCCACTGCCATTGTCCTGAGAAACAGAAAATAACTCTAATCAACATTTCAAATTAAGTGGCAGTTCTGTCCTTGAAAAACAGCAGAGGGCACTTGTCAGTTGATAGAATCTTGATGAATGAAGTACTTACACTGTCAGTGTCTTGCAAAACTGCAACAAGCAAACGGATGTATTCCGTCGCAGCTTTAAGTGTGTCCACTTTGCTGGGCTTACGGTCTGGTCGCATTAGTGGCACCATGCGCTTCAAGCGGGAGAACATGGTGTTCAAGTTTCTGATCTGCACAGAGAAGAAGCTGAAGTTTCGTATTAACTATGTGCCAGAAGAAATAATCATAACATTCTCTCTGATGTTATGTAACCATCAATCAAAAAAAGCAAATGATGATGACGATGAATAACACCACATAACTGAAGATTTCAAAGCGTTTGAAGCCCTGACATGTCTTGACTTCATCTTTCATTGTGAACAATATGAGCTCTTAATGTTTTGCAAAACCAGGGAAATCATGCAAAAGTTTTAAAAAGGTATTGACGTCCTTTTTTTGTATGTACGTGTGGAATTTTCTACCAACCCTTGCAATTTTCTATACAGCAAATAAATAGGCCTCTACACAGAAACCGGTGCTGCAATAAAAGCCAGCACAAGTCTTTAGAGGTTATTCTTAACTCTTTAAGAGTTGCAGTTGAAACAAACGTATCCTGCTGAATGTTCCACTAACCCTTCCAAAAGTGTCAATACCCCAATACAAATGATTAGTGTCACAATACTAATGAAGTCCAACATCTTCCAGAACCCAAGTTCAGACATGTTTGATATGGAGGAAAAGTGTTTTTACGCCATAAACCTTTTGGTTGTATCCATCAACTTATTTTCATTAAGCAAGTCAGCTTTCCTCATGCCAAACTGCATTTACAAATCTAGAAATTTTAAAGGGTCCGGCTTACTGCCATTTAAAGAACTGTTAAAACAAGATTTAGGCCTTTATTTATTTTTATTTATTTTTTACCTTATAGTGGCCATGAGCAAAATCTGTGCATTTAATAATCATGTTGCAACCATGTTGATTAGAAGCGTGAAAATAAACCAGATATAGCTAAACGTGGTTCAAGACCTCAAGAATGTTAAAACTTAGCTGAACAGATCTGCACTTGAAAAAAAAAAAGGGCTGAAATGTATGAATGCTGTACTGCAGCTAGTTGGTTATACGGATGATTGTGAAATAGAACAGATTCCTGAAATAATGCGCTAATAAACTTTTATAACAGACGTTTACAGCTAATAGCTGTGTTTCAGGATAAACCGGGGAACAGAACAGCTAACTTATTGCTAGCTAATGAGTCATAGGTTAAAGTCAGCGAGTTTGACAGGAGCTTCTCTTCTCGGGGGAACTGAACCCGCTCGTTTTTTTTAAAAACCCTCTAACGGTAACGTTAGTCTATAACATTACCAAACTATCACACATTGTACTTCCAAATTAGCACTCACTCTCAGCCTTTCCTTGGCGTTGACCAGCTCTCTTTTTTTCACAGTTTCATGAAAGTCTTCGGCGACGAAGTACAACCCGTCCTTTCCTCGTTTAAACTTCTCTATGTTGCTGTAAACAGGGAGTGCAGACTCGCCCGTTAACTGCTTCAAAATATTGCTCATTAATTCCTCCTCTGGCACCTTCATTTCAACGGCAGCGTGGTAAACCTAACAATATATTGCTTTTTATCGATGTTTTTCTATAGTTATGTCGTGTCGCCACGCAAACAGCAGGGAGGAGAAGAGCTCCAGGAGGGCAGCGGGTCACACCTGGGCTGAGTGGTTAATTAGGCCTCTGCTGCAAGTTAAGTTTATTATTAGGCCTGTTAAACGTTTATTTTCGTTTCATGGAGGCTTTACTTAGCTTATACTAAAAAATGTAGGCTACTTCTCACCATCTGCTTGGCAAAATGGTTCAAAGAACAGGATAGAGTTTGTCCAGTTTGATGAAATTGTTTCAAATCAAGGCAAGGCAAGTTTAATGTAAAGCACATACATCAACAAGGCAATTCAAAATGCTTTGCATAAACCAAAAAAGCAACATACGGTATTGTCAGAAGGCATTTAGGCCTAAATACACTTAAAAAGAGATCAATAAAAACAGTATAAAACAGAAGATAATTTTTTAATGCATTGTGTGATAATCAAAAGCCTAAATTTGATTTAATACGAAAAAACAGAGTTTCAGCAGACCTGCAGTTTCCTGGTTACAGATATAAATGTGTAAAACTGCCCTTCCATGTTTAGTTAGGAAAGACAGACGAATGGAGGTAGGCTACCCAACGAAGAAAGGAAATAATGAAAGCTGACGGACTCAAAAAAAGGAAGAAAGGAAAGAAAGAAAGAATGAAGACAGGAGCTAAAAGGAAGGAAGAAAAGAAAGGAAACAATTACTTCATATGAAAAGTTTAATAATTATAATATTTAAGTGTATAACCATGAGAGTGCCATGAACTTCTAGACAAATCATTCTCAAAGTATTAAATACATTTTAGAAGTAACAGAATTTGCTATCAGACAAAGGTTTAATGGAAGGTGCTTTTAACTCTAAATATAAGCTGTTTTTTTTTTTACGTAAAATAAGCTACAGCTCTGATCTGACCATTTAATATATCCTTATAAATTTTTTCATCATCATCATTAGGGCATAAAATGCAATCTGATCTTCATCTAAGTCAAGAGTATTGAAAATATAATGCGTCTAAAATAACACAAAATAACCCCTCATGTCTTTATTGAACACACTCATTCAACATTCAAAATGGCACCATTTTTTTTCTCTTGCCAAACTAGGGTTGAGGTAATTCAGAAATAGTGTCACCATTACACAGTTTGCCCCCCATATAGCACCCCTTTAAGGGATTTGTATCAACATTGTTTATGTTATATGTTTGTGTTAAAAAAAATCTGCCGACATGTTGTTACCTGACTTTGTAAACTTCCAAATATCCATGTCGGTGTCAGCCTTGAAAATCCGGCGTCAGTCTGGCTCTTCATTCATCATAAGAGCTCTGTTGTGGGGAAAATTTGGAATTTCAGAAACTGCACTCCTTGCTGAAAGTCAAGACTGTCAAACTACTGTACTATGTTTATGTTCAGTGAAGCAGGAAATATGGGTGTGGAGGTCAGTAGGAAGGGCACAAAACAATCGACTTGACAACAGAGGCCAAGTCTGTGTCACATCTCGCATAAGTCATTATTGTTTTATGATCATGAGCTTTCCATAGCCTTAACCAAGTAGTTTTAGTTGCTTAAACAGAACTACAATAGGGTGGCAGATCAGATATGCACTGAGGACTTACTGGAATTCATCCATCAGTAGGCTAGAATTCCTATTTTTACATTCATATTGATTGTAAAATCTCCTCATCTTGGCAGCAGTTTTAATCTACATTTTACAAATTTCACTTTCACACTTTTTTAAAATGAGGCCCAAACACTGTGGGACCTGGATACATATTGCTGAGGCCCCTTTTAGCGAACCATTGGTCCCTTCAAAGAATGTGCAGGGTTTCTCTTCTAATTGTCCTTTCCTTATAGCTCTCTCAATTACTTTGGAAAAAATAGGGAAGAGGTCATCTTTGCAAAAACAATTGCGTAATCATTTCATTACACGTCAGATGGTGTAACTTTAGACACTCCAGAATGTCGCGCTGGTGCATTTGCTGTATTGCCAGACAAAACCCAGAAATCATCCACTGCATTTTATCATACTGCCATCTGCCTCATATACTCTTGGTATGTTTTATAAATTTAAATCATTGTGGAACTGGGTGCACATGCTGAGCCTTCCACAGTTCAGCATAAATAGAGGGCTGGATGTAAATTTCTAACCTGACATTTAATTTTCCCTTTCTCATATCACTGGCAGCTACCTGTGAAAAGTGTGTGTACCCCTGGTCTGATGTGTGCCTGAGCTTCTCACATTCTTACCGCACATTCTTCTTTTATAAATACCATTTTATATGTGAGGGAAACATATGGATGGTGTGTATGTCTCATTTACATATCTGGCCACAGGAGTATAAGGATATTATTGGAACAAAACAACAGAGCATATGTGTCATTGGACTGTGTAGCTGTAGAAAATATTCAGGGTGTAACAGTACATTTGAAGGCACAGAGAAAAATGCTTTAGGATTTGCAAACTTGTTAAATATTTTTTTCTCTCTCTCACAAACATAACAGTGAGACATTTCTACTACAGTTGCTGCAGTGAGTATGGAGCAAAACACATTCACACATCTGTTCCAACACACTTGTAGAATATTTTCTCAAACAATATTTTTCGAGGCACAAACACATAAGTCAATAACTACAACTGTCAAAGAGTATTATTTGTGTTGAAAATACAAATCGTATTACTGGTATTACATGTATTACATGTGAAAGTATACAGCACAAAGTGCTTAAAAGTCACTCATAAAAAAACATCTCTCAGAATTGTCTATACAGACCCAGATATCAGGAGCTGGTAAAGCAATGTCTCTATAAAGGAATGGAGAAAGATCACTGCATAGCCATAGAAGTGTACTATACTTCTGGGCCATCACAGGGTGTCAAAGAGAAGAACCCTCAATATGTATGAGAGGTTGCTGAAAGAGACTCTAAATATGAATCAGAAGGACTTAGCTGTGTGATAGTGCTCCTGGGACACAAGTCTGAAGGTCTGATCCTCCCTGGCTAAATTGCCTGAGTAAGAGTGTCTGATGTTGAAAGAACCGAAACACCCGGTGACCCCAGGTTAGATCACTAATGATGCAAGGTCACCACAGGGTGCATCTTAGCATCCTGTGACGATCTTGCGGTGCCCGTCTTGTACCTTTTCCTCTTGCACAGACTGTATTTCACATATTTTCAGCATGAAACTTGTTTTAATCACTGTGTTTTCATGGAGGTAATAACAGTTACATTAATGACTGCTGATTAAAGACGTGAGGCATCCTTTAGGTACGTAGGTGTATTGTCACAGTACAAGAAGTTGTAGAATAAAATTGAGTTTTGTAACTCCCTTCTGCCACATAGCAGAAAATATACATTAATTTGCTAACTTGTATAGCACCTTTCCAACCACTCAAACGTGCTTTTACACTACATCACATTCATACACTGGTGAAACAGCCAGTATCTTGCCCAAGACTTCGACTTGCAGCCTGGGGGAGCCAGGGATTGAACTGCCATCCTTCCGATTAACAGGCAACCGGCTCTACCTCCTGAACCACAGCGCACCAATCTCACTGATGCTCAGGAGATGGGTGCCAATGATCTCAGCAGTTTTAATCACCCGCTGCAGAGCCCTCCATTCCTGAGCCATGCACATTCCGTGCGAGTTTGTGATGTTTCCAGTCAGGATGCTTCCTATTTCTCCTCGGTAAAAGCTGACAAGAACTTGGCGTGGGAATTTAGCCTAATTTATTTGGCCTCTGTTCTTGTTAAGGCTAATGCTGTTGTTGTTCGTAACTGTATTTAAAGACACAAACTACAATATAAATTGAGAATAAAAAAATAGTGCTCAATTAAAAGGTTTTTGTGTTAGCATTTGCACAAGAGGAGAAACAAAATGTAACAATGCTTTTCAGTTTGATACCATGCATTTGATGTATGCATTTCACTCAGGAAGCCTCCTCACATACCAGCTATCTTTTCTTTTAGCTTACTGCCACCCCCTATGACCAAACATAACTTTGAAGCTCAGGCTATAAATAGTTATCCATCTGATATGTGGTTCACTGCTTATTTCACCACAAGGGGTATCCTGTTCCATTGTCAGGTTTAACTTTGGAAAATATTTTTTGTTTCTAATTGAACCATACACAGTGTGTAGTCTCTATATTGCCTCCTCTTCCTCTCATATCTTCTCCTATTTTTGGCATTAAGCTGACCAAATTATTAGAACAGACGGATCCATGTGTGACATGCTGGAACATGAACACCTTAAAATATAATTTTGCAAACCAATATTGAAATCTTTCAAGCAGCAGTAGCACTAAAACAAAGCAAACATACTCTATTACAAACAAATCCTGTATTAACAAAATTGTAGTAGCCTATGTCTGTAAAAGTGACAAAACTTGTCAAGACAGCTACAGCCACTTTTATGGTGTTATATTATTATATCGTATTATGGAATTATTATTAAGGCTACTGGTAAACTTACATGTAAGTAACTTTTTAGGGAGCTGGTCGAGGTGGAGCTCATTTTAACCAATTAATAAACTGTTTGTATGTTGTAGTTATCATGGTGTAAATAACTTGCCAAATAGATGTAGGCCCACCTAAGTAAAAAACGCCCGAAAACTTTACAGTACTGGATGTATGTAAGTTAAACAACTTATGAACAAGAAATTGCATATGTTGCAATGCTCTATTAAGTGCTGTATTAATTTGTCCACCCGTTGTGCATCCACATTATAATATTGTAGAAAAACGGGGATCACCCCCGCGCCTTCTCCGCAGCCAATCAGCGCCATTCATTCGGGACGACGTCACCAAACTACCAACTCCAGGAAGCTGGAAGTTTCTTACTATGACTCCGTTTTTACTGCAGTTTTAGTTCAAGAGTTTTGGACAAGAAACCGAGCAGCGGGTGACATAATTATTGTTTTTTGTATTTAAAGAAGCTGTTTTCGTAGATACAAGGTTTCTGTAAATCTAAAGCAGGAGGACGTAAAGTCGCCACACGTTACTTATTGAAGATGTTAGCCCCGAGTCTGCTGGCTAATTACACCACCGAACTCCATGATGACCAAGCGCATAAAGTGAGTACTGGTGTAAAACACTCGAGCGGGTTTGTTTTGGGGACGTTTTGGTCTATAATGACGGACCATTTGAAGGTGTTGCCCTTCTGTGAGAAGGTGAAAAGAGGGGTCAGGAAGATAAACCAACTCCTAGCATGTTTGAACCCTGAACGCAGTGATGTCTCGACTGTCACTTCTCGCGTAGTCTAGTTGTCTGCATTTCCGCTCCAACAATCACTCTTGTGCCCACCCAAGAAATGCACCAAGGAATCTAACAACACTGTGTGAAATATAACATTGTGAGGCTCATTTCATACTGTATATACAGTAGTTCATTGTATGTGTAACGTAGGCGTAATTCAGTGTATAATGCTCTTCTAGCTGCATGTCTTTGAAAACAATAAGCTTTTTTTGACAGGAAAGCAAAGGTGTTAAAAAAGTGTCAATTTAGTTGCTTTGATTTTAGGTCCTGGTATTGCTCATGCTGATTGACTGGCAGGGCTTACTGCGATATAAACATGTATACGTGTGTATATGTATATGCATGTGTGTATATATATATATATATATATATATATA
>JAPMOB010248396.1:0-13333 GCA_029875015.1 Lepomis gibbosus
ATACACACATACTCATCCAATCCTATACACACACACTCAATATGAACTATGCCAAGTAAACAATAGTAGTGATATTCTTCTCTGTTTTTTGCAAAAAAAATGTGCATGTTTGACCAGGGCTACTTCCCTCCAATGGCCATATTTCACACCAAGCAAAACTCGTTACAATTATGCTACTACAACAAGTTTAGTTTAGTCTTTTCAAACAATATTGATACACTGGATACTTTGCAAGCTTTACAGTTAGACCATGCATATTTTACTGGCCAAGCATATTGTAGCTAGCAGGTACCGTATGTTGCTTGGCAAAAAACAAGATTGCACAAGGATGTTTTTGCTGGCTTGGATATTGGACTCATATGAGTGTGTGCTCAAATTCTCCATTACAAACTGAAGTCTTGCTAACTCATCAGTTTGTCATGGTAATACCAAACGTCTGTGCTGATTTATTACAACCTGTTCAGGGAGGTTTATTAAGCGCCAGACGGCACCTTATATCCAAAAGTACTGACTAATAGAGGTTCAGGACTGTGCAAGTTAAACCATCTAAGCACACGAGTACATACAGTGTAGATTAAAGTAAACAGTTCAATACCTCTAGTTTTTTCATCTTCTTCTCCATGGCGACCCGGTCCAGAGGTTCAGAACTGTCAGTTAATGCTGTGAAGCTTTTCTGAGTGGAGCTGAGCCAGTCAGTGAAGGACATGCAAAGGTTCTCAGCCTCTTCGATGCTCTTGAGCTCCTCCTGTAGCTGCTTGATGGTGTCCTGAAAATGAACGGATGAGATGTCGGATACAATACCAATACTAACATTTTTGGACTTTTCTTTACATTGCTGACAAGAATTCCTTCTAGTTAATATCATTACTTCTTTTTGTGAAACATTAAACTCACAATATGACACTAAAACTCATTCACTCATGTTTTTGTTGTTGTGGAATGATTTACTGTAAATGAAATATGTAAGGAACATCAACATATTTCAGGGCAGGTTTTATATGTAATGACAGTAGACCTGAAACGTGACATGACTGAAAAAGTAAATATTTGCCCAATATATTAAGATTTATTTTAATCTAACTTAGGAATTAACTAGATAACAGTGTTACTGTTATCATAATAGTATTATCTCTAATAGTATGAACATAAAGGTAAAAAAACTCACTTCAACAACTGCTGCCTTTTGTTTCAGGCACTAGAATTGTTAGTAAGACTTTGACTGTATTTGGTCAAGGGAAAATTCAGGAAACATGGTCTGTATCTTTTTCTTTTAAGGTTGAGATGTGCCCCGGCAGCCTTACCTTAGCCACCAAGGACCAAAAGCTCTCTGATCAACCATCGAAACAGAAAATATCCGTATCCCCCCTCCTCTTTCATCTGCAGAATGTCAATAGCTTTACTACAAGGTGGAGAGGGATTTTATATTTTTGACACATTATCCACTTGACTGAGATTTTGAGTCAACAACACCATGAGGACGAAGAGGTTTTCCTGCAAGTTTGACACATTATTCACTCAACTTGCAAATCCTGTGGCGAGAAGCTCCAATTAGCTGATAGTGCTGAGTGCACACCTTTTCTGACTAGACAGAGGTAACAGCTTCCCACCTCGAGCCCATATGGCCCCCACTTCACACAGTTTAATTACAGGCATCCATGGCATGAGAGGGTATGAGAGGGATGTTATGTGCCAGCATACATATGTATTGGCATGCCTGTAAGTATATGCATGCATGAGTCAATTTTGAGAGGGGAAGGAAGGGGTGTGGGTATAACAGACAAAGAAACAAAGTGAGGGAGTGCGGGGAAACACACAAGCACACATAACCTCTGATGTGTTACTGAAGGTGTAAAAATCAATGTAGTGCAGGCAAAGCTTTTCCACTCCTGGTGTCGAGTGTGAGATTGCTTTCTGTAGCGTTTAATTACAGTTTTAGCCCCAGACCAGAGGAGCCCCATTGATTTTCCTTTAGTCCCCCCAGAGGAGCAGACAAATAGAGAGGCTGGATCTGGGTATTTGGAGCAACACAAGCTGAGCTCACAGGCATAACCCTCAAAGCTACTTCAATGGGGTGTTAAAGAAACAAGGTCCAAACTCTCACTGGAGCGAATTCCATGGTGAGCTAGCATAACTGTGTGTGAGAAGCCCTCTGCGGGCAGAGACCCCAACAGCAATACAGACAACACATCTTCTTAATCTAACATTGAGACACTATAACACAAAAGTGATTATACCTATAACCTGCTCTTTAGGGATTTATGTTTTGCTTTCAGGTGGACAAAATTATTGTAAGCCCGACCAATCGTTTTGCAGATATTATCTGCCGATATAAGCTACTTGCAGATATATCTGCATCTGCGTTTATAACAGCCGATATATGATTATTAAAAAAGAAACAGTTAGTCGGATCCTTCCCTCCTGTCATGAGTGTTGTATAGTTTGCCCACCAGAGAGCGCGCTGCAGCTCCTCTGTTCAAAACACTGCAGCACCTCAGAAGAAAACATCAGTGGCCGCAGTCTAGCGAGCTAGTTACTCTTGGTAGCTCTCTTGGTAGTGTTCCCGGGGAGTTGCTCTTTTGTCAGGTCAATTACATTACTTAAATAATAATAAAAATAGCCCTCATCACTTTTCTTCGTCGGAGACCAGACTTGCTAACCCTCCTGTTTTTCACTGCCCTCTCAAGACTCAGCAGCGTGTTTAATGTTACGTACATTACACTGCTAACAGATATGAATGTAGATTTATTTCTGAAACATTCTGGCAGTTCTAGCGACTCTCATTTCTCTCTAATTTATTACTTCTACATATTTTCTAACATCGCTAACATTGTCCAAAAAGCTAATGCCATGTTTATCAGTGGAGGAGGCTAACATTAATGAGTGATTAACTGTAGTGTCTCTAGTTATAGCCAGCATGTCAGAAATGATTAAACCAGAGGGAACTTATGAATAAACGTGAGCTGAACAAGTATCTAGCACACAGTTCCAGGTCCTCATTGTAATGTAGACAGTTACGCAGTATTAGATTAATTCAAGGGAGCGTTTCCTCTGCCTTAGTGTATCATAGAGCCAGAAGTGTGTTGTAAAATACTTTCTGTAGCATGTGCAGGTGATAAACTACACGTAGAAAGCAGTAATCGTGGCCGATTATTTGTAAGGTAATAACTATTTATCATTATTATGATAGCAATGACATGAGAGATAAAATATGGTATTAAAAATGTTTTACAAGTAGTACTATATTCGTATATTTTATAGTTTGTTTTGCTGGGCTTCACAATACATACACTATTTAATTTAATGTTCATTAGTAGTAGTACTCTATAACTTATAATAAATCAGATATTTTAAAAACATTTTCTGTAGTTTTATACATCTGACTTTTATTTATCAAAACTTTTTAAATTGCAATATGTCATGGTATCTTGATAAGGTCTCAACATAACAAATGTTAGGGATAATTCTGTTTATGTGATGCTTAAAATAAGGGGGGAAAAGAATATTGGCCAATTTATCGGCTATCGGATTTTAAAATCCTCAAATATCAAAATTAGTATTGGACTTAAAAGTCCCACATCTTTTGGGCTCTAGTTGTAAGTATTGTAAGTATGTATGTGTCTGGACTTCCTGACCACCAGAGGCATTCTTTAACCCTAATATACAGTATAAAATATAATATATTATACAATATATACAATGTAAAAATAAATATTGTTCAGCATAGATACTTTCATGGTTAAGTATGATGTCATATGTCACAGTGACCTCTACTGTGTTGTGACTATTATCTACAGAAACTCAAACTTCTACGGAAAAACATGTGCCACATCTCGTTAAAATGTTTAATAGCCAAATGATCTCTGAAACAGCAACATCCACCAGGAACAGCTATTTATGTTATGAGTCTGGAATTCTCCTCCCCGACCCCTTGTTTGTATGTTCTCCCCCTCCCTGTGTCTCCTGTTAGTCTGTCTGTCTCTATGTTTTGTCTGGGCGTGGCTTCTCACTCTGGGCCTGGCGCTCCACCTGCACACCTGACCCTCATTCCACTAATCAAGACTCTGCAGTGTATCAACCCGGTTCTTCACCTCACTCATCGCCAGATTGTCAGCTTACCTCAGTGGTATTTGCGCTGCGGCCAACTAGTCTCATGTTATTCTATTGTTTGTTTCCTGTGAGATCACTAACCTTGTCTCCCTGTACTCAGGATCACTGCCTGCCTGGAAATTTTGCCACTGCTTCACTCGGCTCGTGGCCTGCCTGGAAGTTCACTCGCTGGTCTCCATTCCCTTGTCTGCCCTCTGCTCTGCTCTCACCTCACCTTTCAATAAACTTCTGATTCCTGGATTTTTACCTGTCCCAATTCTGCTTTTGAGTCCTTTTTGCCTAGTCTGCCATAACAATTTATTTTACATAGTTATTATGAACAAAAAGTCTAACCAGAATATAAACAAATATGGAAATATATCATGATACCATTTCAGCTTGCTGTAAGCCAAATTAAGTTTTAGTCCCTACATAGACAAAATAAGTCTTCCTTACATTAACATATAATATGATGTATGAATCATTGAACAGCAGACAGTAGAGAGTCCCTAACCTGTATGTTGAGCAGCAGGGAATGGTAGCGGGCAGTGAGCTGTGTGGCAGTAACACTGACACAACTACTGATGTAGGTTTCCTCCAGAACCTGCTGAGCCAGAGAGGAGAGGCCATCGACTTCTCCCTGCCGTGCAAGGACTGCCTCAAGACACCCCTGTTCAGTGGGGACACAGATGAATGTGTAATTAGAATTATTCTAGTTAAAGCCAATACAAATAATTACGATTTAATTGTAAGCTATGTTTTTTATTAAATAAAATGGGCACACATGAGTGAGAAGGAAAACATGAAATAAAAGATCACATTACAAACAAGATATGGAGCCAAAGGGTCTGTATCTGTCCATGTGTGTGTGTGTCCATCTAAATGCAGGGAAGGAAAACACTGAGACTGTCTGACATCCTGATGCTGGCAGGAAGCATGCTCCAAAGGGAGGAGACCCAGTAGGGAAATATTCTGTCCCCTGCTGTGTTTTATCAAATGCCTGGTGTGAGTGCAGGGTATGCATGAGTAAGAAATGTAACGTATTGTAGTAGCCCTGGGATGCTTCATAACTTTCATTTTGAAAGGCAACATATTATTTTTGGTATGGATACTGTTGTGGCTAAGTTTGGTGCATTGTTGGAACTGTGGCTTGATAGGACTGGCAGTCAAAGGAGAAATCTGAATCAAAGACAGCACAAAGATTTTTGACAGGATTCACTGAAAGCTCTTTTAAAGGATTCATTTTGCTCTTCGCGACTTTGGGCCTAAAATTAGCATTGAGAAAATGTGAGCTGCCTGTTATTCATGTTTTTGTCCAAAATTACTGAATTAAAATAACTGTGTGTATAGCCAGGCGTTGTATGTTTATACCAGTAAAAGGGAAATGATGTCTGCAGAAAATATTCCAGAAGAGGGTAATATTAATAAAATGAAAACAAGACTTTAGTGACACAGTGCCTTGTTGTTAATTTAGTGCTTTGTCTTTCTTTGGGGCTTTCAACTAATGACACGTGTACAAAATATCAAGTGCACATATCTCATATGGACATGAAAGCACTTTGAAAAAACCCTGTCGCTCTCTGACCTTCAGTTTCTTCAGCTGAGTCTCCTTGGTGGCTCCGTCTGACCTCCGATGACCTCTGACGTTTGCCACCTCCATATCCTCCAGCCACTGGGCCAGGCTCAGGAACCTTTGGCCCATCTGCTTCAGTCTCGTCAGTATGGAGCTCAGCTGGGTCTGCGTCTCCTCCAGACGGCCCTGGTAGGCCCCCCACTCTCGCTGGGCGGTGTCCAGCGCTCTGTCCTCGATCTGAGGTACACCCCAGGGGATTACTCTCTCTCTGCTGGTCAGCACAGAGGAGAGCAAAGACTGTCCATTTGAGCAGCGTTCCTGCAGGACCTATAGGGGAAAGACAAAGGGAGGAACAAAAAAACAGTGTGATTGAAAAATTTAAAATGGTTTTGTTACCAGAAGTCCAGGGCATCCAAGACCTAAGGAGAATTCTGTTTTAGCCTTGAGCCAGGTGTGATGACAGTTTCCCTTTACATTTGTTTACACTCCCTGTTCATACTCCCTGTTCATGAATTACATTATGCACAACACCCTACAGTATTAATACCTGTAACTGTTGCAATGTCTTCTCTAGTGTATCCACGTTTCCCTCCGGATGGGACAACAAGGCCAGAGTGGCCTGTTCCTGCTCCAGCCAGTCCTCAAACACATGTAACGCCCTTTGATATTCCTGGTGGACCAGCACCAGTCCTTTGGCCTTACTTACGGCATTCTGCAAAACAACAGGTTGGAGATTACTGGAAAGAAGGGCTATATACATTCAATATTAAAGGAGCAGTGGACATTATGTTATGTTATCAAAAAGATCTATTAGTCATTTTGAGAATATAAAACGTACAAACCTTTAAGGACAATTATGTTTTAAAAGCATGGTGACACAATGTTCTAACAAAACACAACTGCCTGAATTTTTACTTTGCCTGAATAGCTTAAAACTGAACTAAAAGTTAACACAATATGTCAGCAGCAAAAATGTATGCAGTGTATTCTTCAAAACGTGTAAACAAAACATGTGTAATGCTTTTAAAATAATTATTAGAGAAGTTACTAAAAGGCTCTCCAATAATTTAGGCGATTATAATTGAGATTTATGAAAAAACATGAAGTATTCAGAGAAATATTCTCAAAACAATCATTTATTATTCACATGCATGCAGAGGAAAATATGCGGCATGTGGACTATATTCTTTGTACTGTAAGTACCTTGGCCTTTTCTTTGAGGGTGTTGTATCTGCACTGCAGCTGCTGCACCTCCTGCTGGGTAGTGTAGTGTTCAGCCATATTGGACCCCTTTGTGGCAATGGTCTCCAGAGGACTGCTGTGACTCAGTACTTCTTCATAGAGAAGCTGGAATTAAATAAGAACACATGCACACAGTCAGTGTAGTAAATACAACTCCACAGGGAGGCTCTGAGGTATAAATATGTGTAAAGGAGGGTGTTTCATAAAAAAAAAAAAAGAAGCAAGAAACAGAACATGCAAAAATATGTTTCCAAGTCACAAGTCTAGCTTTTAAGGCTAGCCGTTAGTAGTGAGATGTGATACCTTGGTCTTTCCCAGGTTAGCAGTCTTGTCTCTCATCTCAGAGTATTGTCTGTCTGAGCAGCCAAGTGTCTCCTCAACCCGGTCCATCCACAGCACAAACTGACCTACGTCCTCTTGATAGCTGGTCCAATGCGACAAAGCGCCCTCCAGCTGACTGTTACATTGACATAATAATGTTAACACACAGGGAACAAACATAACACACACACATACAACATCCACATGCATTTAAATCTAATTATCCGTGTAACCTTTCAACCAACAGAAATCCATCAAGTGAAACTAAACAGTCCCATTTATCAACTGTCTGACTGACTGATTGATGATCACAACCTTTTACACTGAATAGAGGCAGAAAGCAAGGAGTCCCATGAGTCTTTGAGGTCCTGGATCTGTTTGCGAATCACTGGGACCCCCTCAGCTGAAGTGTTCCTCTGGACGGCTTCTCCCCGTGTCAAAAGCATTTTTAGCTGGATCTCCCTCTCCTGACGAGCAGCCAGTAAGGCCTAGAGACAGGGGTGAACAAGCAGACATAAAATAACTTGGCAACACTGTGTAACCTAAGCATTCAAGCCAATAAAGCATCTTGAATTGAATTGAATATAAAAAATCTTTAAAAACAAAGTATTCCCCACATGGTTCATTTGATCTGGAGCACACCCCTAAAACTTAAAACTGATTATTCCTCTGTGTTAAGATACAGTAGTGATAACCTTGGTATCAAGTAAGAAATCTGCAGAACTGGTATGGCTACAATACAAACAAACAAAACAACTGTTATTGTACTTGGTTGGTCTATACTAACCAAAGCAACAATGCTGCCATTTTAATCATTAAAAAATGTCAGTAACGTAGTATAGCTTGCGTAGCTTTTATGCTTAGTACAACGTCCCTTTCTGTACCACAGGACTTCCCAACTAATTCAACAAAGGTGAAAAAATACACAAAACTGCCACACCTAGCTATTTATAAGTTAAGCTGCTACAAGACCTGATTTTCTCACTTCTGAGACAATGCTAGTTTCCTTAAATCACTGTAAATGTTAGCATGACACACCAGAGGAAACATAAAATTAAATGTATCAATAGCCCAATCTCTGAAAATTGTGTTCCTTTAAGGGACCCCACATCCGTCTTGTCCCTCCTTACTTCCAGCTGTAACATCCGGTCCTCTAACACGCCCTTGTCGGTGGTGGTGGAGATGCAGGTGCCGAGGACCCTCTGAGCTTCACACACCCAGTCCTGGAGCTCTTTAAGGCCCTGAGAGAAGAGGCGGTGCTCCCCTACAATACGTTCAATCCTGGAGGCCTTGTCCTTTAGAGATCAGAGCACAGCACTGTAAACACACTACAATTCATATAACGGTTCTGAGAAACAGAGTTGAAAATTAAGAACACAACTGTTTCTGGTACACAACAACAGTTTCTTCATATATATCTGTTCGAATTTGAAATACAGTCTTGTTTTTCCTCAGACATCTCCAGAGACCTTCCCAACCCCACATTACAGCACAAACACAATGTAATTTGTTTGCAGTTGTCACTCTTTAACATCTGCGTAACTGTAGTTAGAGCTACAATAACAATCTGCAAGTGGCAATTTTAAATAATTTCATTCCTGTTACCATGTCTGGCAGGGAAGACAACCTAAAAATAGTACTAGGTAACCGGAAAATAAAATAAATCTCATTCATCATTGTTGGGGCACTCTCATTGTCCTGAGGTAAGTGAACTGTACTTTGCGGTCAGTATGATGTTTTGTTCTACGCTGAAATGAATCATGAGAGTGTGACTGATCTAATGAGAGCTTCAGAAAGGTCAGATTCTCCAGCACTGACACATTTCAGCTCTGGCATTTTAGAAGTGCTTCAGTGGATAAAAGGTAAGCTCCACAGCGTTGTTTTTTTATGTTGATGAGACTGCAACTGCAAGGACCTTTTGGGCGGTGAAAGACAGACGATTGCGCTCAGATAAAATACTATAGATACTGAGACTTTCTTGGGGAGCAATATTTTTACCCAAGGCAGGCTGTGCAACTGGGGAATAATCCATGACACAGCAAATAACAGAACAACAGTAAACAAACAGTTTCTCAGTAGCGAAGCTCTTTTATTGATCAAGTAGCATGTATATATATATTTATATATACACACACATACACAAGCTATACGCTAAGTAAGAAGAAGTATACTCCTTCGTATTAAGCTCACAGAGTACATGAATCAAGCTTGCCGCATTTCAGCATGCTTCAGCATTTCTTAGGCAGATAGAGTAAGAGGGCAAGAAAGGGGGGTACAGGGTGTGAGCAGTGTTACCTTGGTTAAGTTGCTGAGGGCTAGGTACTGTGCTGACAGCTGGGACACACGGTGGACGAAGCCCTTTCCGGCTGCCTGTCCCTCCCAGAGTCCATGAGCTCTTTCCCTGAGCCTGCCCAGCTCTGCCTCCCGACTGGCCATCTCCTCCAGTATACACTGAGCCAGTAAGAAGCAGGAGGCAGGGGAGATAGAGATGGAAATGGAGAAATAAAGATGAAGGAGCAATAGGATGGGGGTAAGCACAGTTGGAAGGGCAGGGTTAAAAGTGACAGGTGAAATGGAGCACATTGGAGAGGTTGTGTGTAAGCACCATAAAATTCAGAGTAAGGGGGAAAATGGAACAACAAGAAATATGAATGCGAAGACAGGAAAGGGAGGTGTGAGAGGCACACAGGAGAGATACAAGATTCGGTTAGCATGTCACAAGAACATGCAGAGCAACAGAATCACATGGATAAAGACAGGGGGAAAGAACATCATAAAAATACAGCATCAGCAGTATTTCTGTTGATGCAGTTAGACAGCACAGAACAGGGAGAGGAGACAAGTCTGATGAAATTCTGCAGAGGTGGGGGTATATATATGAAAAGGTAAAGAGGATTTTGCCAACACAGGTTCAGACACTGAAGCTTGCATGTATTGTACTTGAGGTGCTAAGGGAAGAAATGTAATTGCTTGCAGGGCCAGACAAAAGGCAACGACGAGAAGTGCTACAGTGGGCGACAGAGTAAATACAAAAATAGCAACAACGATAAGAGCTTTGAGATGGGCTTGATTTTTTTTTTCTTTTGTCAGTTTTATCTTTTTAACGCTCCATGCCTCTCATCCTTTTTTGTCTCTGCCAGACATAGCAGAGGCTGTTATCGCATCCTGAAAAAGGCCTTTTAGCCACACAGCGCTTCAGCTGTGACAGAAGGAGAATTAATTAGATTTCTGGACTTTTCCTCTGACTATTGTGTCAAGACGCTGATCCACTGGTGCTTGACAAATGTAATTAGGTCCTTCCCTTTTCCCAGCTGATTCAAGATTGTACTTTAGGGATGCATATCTGATGGAGAGCTACAACTATTTAGCGTCCATGGAAAATCTACTTAATATTCAATTTATGACAGGGTTTAAAGGAAATGAGAGAACGTCGGTGATAGCAGCTGTGAACTATAAAAGGCGCGCCCTCAGTATGACATAATATTGATGGATTCTACTGTATACAGTCGATTACAATGCTGATGTATTGCCAAATGTTTTGCTTAAATACTGTAAAAACTAAGACGGACTTATTAATAACTATAATAATTATAGGAGCAACATCATTTGAAGAATGCTTTGAGAAATATTGTGAGTAATCAGAAATCTGCTGGTTGAAAAACCCCAGACAGAGTCAGGTGTCACTGTGTAAGGAGCATGACTTTGGGCTCCACAATACCTGTAGTTTGCTGAGCTCCTGTTTCTTGGCCGGAAGGTCGTGTAGCCGAGCACTGCTCTCCTGAACTCTGACCTCTGTGCTGTTAAGCCAGTCCTGCAGAGGCTCAGCACTGGACTCAAACTCCGTCATCTGGGACTGCAGGTTCTGGAAATGTGACACTTAACTTGTCAAATGCAACTAGAGAAATGAAATAAGCTGCACAAACTAACACAACTCAGTTTGTTAGATTCAATATACTTGTCAGATTTAAAATGCATAATAAAACCATACTGATATATCTATATGTATACCCTCTGCAGTACTTTATACGCACAATAAATCAAAACCAATTCAGTCCTTAGTTTATCATCTGTATATAAACTGTGTTACTACTGAGATAGACAACAAGAAAACAGACACATGCTGTGAACAAATACTATGTCTGGATTTATTTAAACATCCACATTGCCAGTAAATCTTTATCTAGCAATATAGTCCCTCTGAGATCCAGATTTTCTTTTTCAGGGGACATCTTAGCCAAGAAAGCAGCATCCAAACAACAGTAACATTAACCAACCTTGAGTGCATCCTGCCTCATCTGCAGGTTACTCATCAGACTCTTCCAGTCTTCTCTGGCATTTGCCACCTTGGCCTTGATTCCCTCCACTCTGTCTTTGGACAACACGGCCATCAGCAGCTCCCCACTGGCTCCCACTGTACTCAGCCTGGCCTGGCCATGCTCCCTGTCACTCAAGAATTCCTTTGGGAATACACAGACAAAGACAAAGGATCTGTGACTATTTAACACAAACACAAAGGGAGGGTGGTGTGAAAGTGACAGGAGGAAAAAAAGAAATGGACTGAATGACAATCTCCAACTTCTTTTTGTCTTCCACTTCTGGCTTCTCCAATGGCTAACGGCTAAGATTAATATGGCGACATGCTCTCTCTCTTTTTTGGTTTTCACTGTCAAAAGCAGTAATTAGACCAAGTCATTACTAATTCCATATGCATGGGCAGAAGGAGGCGCCTGACCCAGGGAGGCAATCACAGATAAGGAAAGTCAGTGAGCCTGAAACGTGTTGGTTTTTACATAGCTCCTCTGTACCAAACTGCAGAAAATGTACACACACACACACACCCGCACACACCCTCTCCCTCAGAGCTGAGTCGATGACAGTAGCGCAGCAGGGACCACTCCACCATCTGTGCAGTCAGCACATCACTTACACACACTACAGATTCAGCCTCCTCACACACACACACACATTTGGTACAGTACAGCCATACACAAGCATTGAAAGCCTGTGTCTTTCTGACTCTCTCCATCTCTGTCTCTTTATTTTCTCTCTATCCTCTCTATTCATTCAATGTCTTTTTCACACTTACTACCATTCTCCCCTTGCCAATGTAACTGTATACCCCCAATTAAGCGTGACACAGTGGATGCCCCAGCCCCTCCCACGCTGCCCCTCCTGGAGGTCAGCCATGTGGAAACATTGTTCCACATTCCTCACCAAGTCAATAATAAATAAAACATGATCGCCTCTGTATTCTTCTCTCTCCTCCACCGCCATATACTCTATGACATTCCCTTTCATCCTCAAGGCTAAACTTGAAACTTCTGAAGGAGCACACACAAAAACTCTGGCACAACACTCCTCTTCTTTCACATGCTTTTGGAAATGATCTCTTTAAAGAACTCGATCTGAACTGCCTCTTTATGTGACTATTGATTAAATAAGTTACATTCCACGTGTCGTACCTGCACTTAATAAAAACATCAAATGTTAGAGTGCAATCAGCTTCTGTGCTTTCTTACTGCAGAATTATCGTCTTACTATTTAAGCTCAGCTCAAAGCAATAATGTTAATTCCTTGGTGGTATGGTAGTGGTGGACAGGGTCAGGTGTCTGAGAGGTAATTAACTGTCTGGTGCTGGGATGTGGGGACGTCTACCTTAACCAACAAGCACCCGACTCTTGGCCAGGGCCCTGGGGTGCTCTAAAAAGGATGCCAGACTGCCACACCTGCCAGCTTCTTGGAGAAAGACACAGAGCCTTCTCAGAAAGAGAGAAACACAGATATTTTGAAGAGAAAGGCAAAGAGACCCTGCTGTGGAGCCTTCTCTCATCCCTTTTGGCTATGTGCCCAGTTTTGGCTTTTCCAGCCTACGGCAGGTTGCGCCACTCCAACTAGCCCACCAGAGGACACCCAACAGTGGGCATGTTAATACAGACATCCTCTTGAGAAAGTGGACTGATTCTTCAACTATTACATCATTTCACTTTAAGCAATTTCCTTTGTGGTAGCAAGCTTTGTTAAGCCTGCTAAATCCATGCAAAGAAATCAAAAGCTAGCACTAGTTTGTAATTAGCAACTGTGAATTAAGAGTGTGCCCAATTTATGAGGATT